>JAVFBX010055250.1:0-17191 GCA_034783855.1 Mopalia kennerleyi | reverse complement strand
ATCGACTCGGCGCTATCGCGCCTCGTCAATTCTTTTTTAGGAATGTACTGTTACTCGTACTTTCTCCCTTACAGAAAAGATCATTCATTCTCTCAACAATATTAATATTCTCTTTTTGCAGAAGATGATTCGTAAAAATTATTAAGAGGGGATTAATATAACCCAGAGTGTATAAGATGTGCATTACGTCATAAAAAACATCATAGTTAACTTTCAAGGGAGATAATTGAGTCTCGTCAGTATCACACACATTTAAAACGTGCTGGCATCAGTTGTCGAGGTATTTAACCATACTGCGTGATGCTGTGGGAGAGATTGTAATTGTCTTGGCGCTTTGAAACATTTTCAAGTGTGATATGTATTACATCAGCGTATATTCCTTCTATTGTTATCCCTCAAACGGTATTATTTTCCCTTCTTTTATAGTAGCGGTATAAAATATGGTGTTCTCATGGGCAGGAAAGAAATAGGTATAGTACTGTCTCTATGGTGCCTCAATGAGTTAGTGAAATTCTGTAGAATATGTAGACGTTGGCATGACTGTGTCCTTTAAATGACTAAAATTTATGTTTTAAGCAATAAGACTTTTTTCTTTGATGTAGCTTGAAAGGTATAACAATATTGGTAAAAAAACAATTCCTCTTTGAACGACTGGGTGCCGTTGGGAAGGGAGGTGTTTGCAACCACGATTCAAAGTAAACTGGCATTAGACACTGCGTATCGAAGAGGTGTAATTTAACCCTAGAGGGGGTGTATGTTTGGTTGGGGTTTAACGTGGTTGGAGTTTCACTTGTATACATGAAGACATATTGTATATTTCTCACGGTTCCTGCTTTTATACGACGAGAAACTGGAATGAAACCTCTGCGATTGCCAGAGCCACATAGCGTGACTCACTCCTATACCCGATGTGGTTGACAGGTGGACGCCAACACGTGGACGCAACATCTAAGTAGGATTGGAAAGGATACGCGCTAACCACTTAGGTACGGCCACGGGCCTAAGACAAAGAAAACTATATTGTATGCTGCGTGATTTAATAATGCTACAGGCAAAGGAGTTAGAATATGAAGACGTTGCTGTCCTGATTTAGCCAGAAAATACTTTCAATACTGTATTTCCTACAACCGTTATGTAACGTGACGCAATGAATGACTTACATTGGGATACTGTAGGTCATGAAGCTGCTATGTAGTCTGAATATTTGTATGTTTGATTGCTTTTGGTTAGGCAACTAAAATTACGTAATTTTATGTGTTGAGCGACTTTTTTTCATATTTAATATATTAACTCTACACTGATTTTTCAATTTGATTCTATCTACCTAGTTGAAGATAAATAACACAGAGACCCTAAGAACGATGTACGACTCCTTTAAAAGTCATTAAGTGCACAGGTAATAGCTTTTTCCTTGTCAACTGCTAGCTGTATTAATGTCACAGCATAGCAAGCAAATGCCTCCATAATAACTGGGTGCGATTTACAATTAATACATAGTTTCTATTGTTGTGACTGGTATGTTTACTTCTTTTTAAAAAACGCGAAACGTCACATTTTGTAATTTACTGAATCAGTGAAGCGCACAATTTGAACGGCACGACCACTGGGACAAACGGATAATTAAGTACTTCAAAGAGAATTTTCTCAATTAATTTCTTATGATATATTTTTGTAGTGGTTACAGAGAGACGGATTACTGTCTAACCCGCGAGTTTACCACCTCCTGGAGTATTTAGCATAGTGGCAGGCCTCCGGTTAAATCCATACATACAGACTGACTGATGTATCAATTATACCAGAGACATATACCACAGCACGCCCACCACATACATTCATACCAATTCAATTTGCAAATTAAAATGATATATTGGTTGGTTTATCTTTAAACAAGATTGGAAAATGAATATTATTACAACAGTATTAACTTAATTTAGTGGCATTAAGAAGCTGGGATGATAACATAATAAGTAAGACTTTATGAATTTTCAACTTCTGGATTTATTGATACGCAACGTTTTAGCTCAGTTACTATAGCACCGTTTTCAAGCTAATGAAACACGGTGCTAGTACCTAAATTATTATGTCACAACAGTATTATAATAATTTCATACCCACGCCAAGTAGCATATTCGGACTTTAATTTGTTCCTTGCGGCCATAGACTGGTCCAAGGCATGAATCAATACGACTTAAATTCAGGGCTATATTTAGGAAATATAATTGTTTTCTTGCCGTCTTGTATTTACCGAAAATTTCTTCCTTGTACATTTGAAGGGTATAAATAACCACAATGTTAACTACACGTTACACAACAATCCGCGCAACAAGACGAAAAATAAAATGTAAAATAAGCAATTGTGTAAAAAAAAAAATCAGTATAAGTATAGAATTGATGTAAAATCTATCCAAATCTTTAATATAGGTGGAATTGTATGATCGTTCTTCAGGCGCGGCTGTCCTAGATGGGGATAACATGATATTAACAAGATTATGTTCCTATGTTCGTGAAGCGCTACAATCCATTCTTGGAGATCACCTCTGTTCTTATCACCCCTCCTATGATCGCTTAAGTACATTGTTTATGGCATCTCTGTGAACAGTCCCTTGGAGTTATCTGTATTCAAGATGAATCTTCAACCAGCTAAATTACATTCTCCAGATTGAGTGTGTTGACTAGCGATATTAATTTCAGACGAATTGAACCACGGATCAATTGGTGTTTAGTTGATAGTCCCAATATATCTGGCGTGTATTATTTAGTAAAGCCGAATGGTGACAGACGCCCTCTTCACTCTGATCCGACCGAAGACTAATCGGAGAGACGCTATGAGAACTCACGATTTCGGGGAAATGGTTTTGTTCCTAGTAATCGCCAGAGAGGATGTCGAGACGATTGCTTTTGTGTCCCAGCTCTTTCTGTCACATCTTAATCCATGTTTCTTTTAAATTGAATTCCGCTGTTGTTAAAAAATACAAGTCCCAATTTTGGATTAACCATGTATTTATTATTAATTATTTCCGAAGTATTCTATACGAAGTGATATCAGTTATAATTTCAAAGGACATCGGAAACAATTTGCCGCGTTTAATTCTATTAATTTTTAATATTCTATTAATATGAATAATCACATATAAAGCTATAACGAAAAACCACGATTTAACATGTGCATTTCACCGGTAATGTGTACAACAAAATACCCCCCCCCCCCCCCCCCAGGAAAAAAGGCAAGAAGGGGTGGGGGGTCATGAAGCAGAATGTACTTTAGAATTTAAGAGACCTAACATCTTCCCGTTTCTTATTAACGATTTTCAAATTAGCTTTTAGTAGTAGAATTCGCGAAAAAAAAACCCAAGCCGTTCCATGAATGACTTTTCGTACAATTTCTTGTCAATTAAAGACGTGATATTAATAAACATAGATGTCATTAAATCTGTTGTCTTTATGCAACTGGCTAACCAATTAAAAATATATATATGAGGGAAATCCCCCTGATTTATTCCTCATGTGTCACAGCCGGCTTAATAAACACTTCGACCAATGCTGTGAACCTTTTAAAGGTGGTTGTAAGACAGCTGAACATCATCAGACGTTAAACTTGGCTATTTTGCTAAAACGTCATTTTCTAAAATGCAAAATTGTATTGTGGGAAAGAAGCTATTTCGATTTATCGGCCTGCGAATATATCAGATTACTGGGGATACAATAATGAATCGGGGATGATAGATCATTTGACAATACAGGGTCTGCTCTATTTAAAGGCCACATATCAACATGGGCGATTTGGTCATTCATCAACTAGCGACACCATTTATTGACAACCACGGACAATCAATTAATCGTTATAAGTCAATTTTAACTGGTTTATAAGTTTATCGCCATGCCGTGTGTCATGTCAAGTGACCACTTTCTCAACGCCTGATTAACTACCAAGAGCCTACCCTTCACTACGTCAAGTAGGCTGGTATGTAAAGTATTTACTACCCAATTTCACTAATCGAATAAAAATGGAAATTTCGCGACCTGTACAAGAGATAAAATTCTTTATTCGTGTTTTCCACCAAATGACATTTTCAGACTTTTGAAAGCACATGCCAAAACCTAATGGCTCGTGCAACCCAAGTTCTCGGCAATGAAAGTCATTCTAAAATACAGGACCTCCATATTGTTAAGTGCGGATTTTTATTTTTCACTATGTCTGGAGATCTCCACCCCACATATAGCCAAAGACTTTCAACACGTGTGGTCTAACCAAAACTGCTCAAGTTTGACTCTTTTACAATGTCATTATTTCTGCCACATGTAGCGTACTGATTTTAGATTATGTTTTAAATTTCTTTTAGATTCTGGTGTTTTATTATTTGTTATTTTTATAACGCTTAACAGTTTGACATAAAAAGCAAGTTAAGTTTAAAAAAAAAAACCCAACTCGCAATGCATTATTTCAGGATTTATGTGTGTTGATGTGTGTACTATGTGGAATATGAGCAAGTTATATATGTCAATTTCGGTTTGTCTTTATACATTTGTTTTGTCAAATCGACCATGGTTAAAAACTTATCTGAAACATATATAATCGTACTGTCTATTCATGTGTTATAGAGACCACACAGCCAATGATGTATTTACAATTCGAGTTAAATTATGTAGCTTTCACGGGAATGTTTTAGGCTTGTTGGAATTGCAATCTCGGTTGAGTGGTCATTTTGCCATTCTAGGGCTAAGTACAGTCACCCCAGGTCTCGAATCCAACCCATTTGTGCCAATCTGCGTTAAACTCTCTCGGTTTATTCTGAAGTCCATTCACACATAAACGACAAGTAATATTCAGCTTTAATGTCATAGAGGTTTAAACAGATATAACCATTTCAACGGGATCCTACCATTAGGCAAATTGACCTTCGCAGCGAAAGCCTCATGAATTTCGGTCAGAACAATAAACTAATGAAATAAAGCTAATGGGTGTCCCATAGGCCCTCAACCTTATTACCCCAAATGATGGGCCACTTTTATACGATGCACCTCCCCGTGTCACACACACGGGAATCGTAAACTTTAATACATCCAGAAATGAATTAATAGACCAGCATATCTGACAGCGTTTCCCTTCTCAAGAAAACTTCCCCAGTCCCCCAACTCGCGACTTTTCGCTTTCTGCCAACAAATGAGTGCAATTCATCGAGGTAGCAATTATAGCCGTAAAAATCACTGACAAATGATGCCATGTTTTGATAACTCCCCAAACGATTATCTGCAAGCGTCCAGATGTAATAAGTATAGAGTTTCCAGCCCGAAAACGCTACCGCTGTTTCCATGTCCGTAGGTTGCCATACTTCCTTAATTGATTGATTGTGTTTTCTATAGAAACCCCAACATGGCGCGCTTTATAAAACACGGAATAACTGTCAAAAACCATTGGGTAAGTTAATATTTTTAGTTAGAAGTTGTGCTTTTTTATTTGCAAAGATCTATTTATTGCCAATTACGAGAGTTTGACGCCTACAGCGCATAAGTCGTTATAATGACATCACACGCGCCACTTCCGTCGTAAAGGGGGGCCACGTTGATAGTTGAACACATGCTTTTCTTTTTGCAGGCTACTTCCCGGAAACAATCGAATTATAAAGGACACCGTCAACAATGGGTGTAACATGTACAGAATAGAAAGGTTGGTGTGACTGCAGGCAAAATAGACTGTCAAAATAAACTAACGGTGGGGATTTTCCTCTTGACCGATTTTCTAATCAGGATCGCAGAATTGGTCACTTCGGATTAATCTTTCTTAAATGCGACACTGAATTGTCTATTGAAACCTCAACATTGCAGATATAATTCTAAAGCATTTGTCATAACCGAGCCTACGGAAGGCAGGTTTAATTACATTACCGCTGCTGCTCAGTCTTGTGAAGGGGAATTACAGCCCTATAAAGAAAACAACCCTGATATGCCACACACTATGTACGAAGAAATAGCGGACAAACCATGCACTGATATGTTGCACGTTAAACTCATACATAGGTCAGAAATTCTGTTCTACCCACTTGAAATTAACTGATCAAACGACTTCCAAATTAAAATATAACAACTGTCTTTTCCGAAAATTACTTTTAACTGAAATCTATGCATTAAAATTAGGAATAAACAGCCTTATTTTGACAACAAAATAGTTTTCCACGTTCAACAAAATATATATAAAATAAACAAATTCAAGTTCAGTTGATAGCGCATACAATAAATAATGTCTATATTTTGCGCTTTTTAACCTTCTGGTCTTCTATATTTATAATGCAAACTCGTATTCATTCAGGGACATCTATACATCTTACCTGATGTACAATGTGAGATGGATGTCGTAATTGTTTGATTGTTCTACAAAGCAATTAATACAAGTCATACCTTTTTCAAGGTGGTTTGAACATGTAAACATCCTTTCCGCAAAACTACTGAACAATTTCCACGTTTAGCAACTTTACTACAAATACATTCATCCTCTCTATATTTGCTTCCGATCTCGATAATACTTTTTTTTACAACACAGCGCATAGGCATTATACCATACGCACAGAACTTAATTGATTTCAACAAACCTTTTTAGAGAACAAATTTATCATTACTTTTCCTAAGAACCCATGGATTGCGAGACAGAATCCATTTGCCTCTCTTCTTTACTAGCTGCAAATTATCTCTTTATTTAAATCCCGCAATTAAGTCTTTGGTTTGCAATCTAAAAAAGCCTTGTGCGTTTGTTATGCATCAACATAAATGACAAAGTTGTACGACGAACAAAAGAAAATAATTTATATTAACAATGTCCGAAATAAAGAGTTTAAACGTTTTGTTTTTAAAGGAAATAGAACATGTTATTAAACGCACACATATATTTGTAAAATAAAAAATTCCCCAAGAAGGAAATTATTTATTGATTTATTTTGTAAATATCAGAGGATTTATTAATTTATTTATTTATTTTATCTTTTTATGAAAATAATAGTATGAGCAAAGCATCAATTACTGTGAACCAGAAAAACTGATTTAAGTAAATAAATAAATCAGTCTATAACTAACTAAATTTATTGGTTCCCCAACATATCAACGTATTTGTTTATTTATTTTTATTTAATGTATTTGTTAAGTTATTTAGTAATTTTGTCACATTATTTGATATGAAAAAATGTGTAACCTGCACGAAAAACTTTCTTTTAAAATGAAAATTATCTCCGTTGGTTTTACATTCTGCATAATACTAAACCACAACTCCGTCTTATTTATAAACACATTATTTATAATGCAATAAGTTCATTCAACCTGCCGTTTCAAACACTTTTACAAACGAATGATTTTCCAAGCACATTTTCAATACAACAAACTAAGAAATGTTATGAAAACTTCGCTTAAATAATAGTGAATTGTGTGCATTTCCTCAGGAATAATAGAATTCAAATTACATATTTAAATTATCTTGAGGAGGCGAACGTCTTACACCACGAAATCCTTAATTATTGTTATTCCATCAACGAATAAAAATTGTAAGAAACGTCTAAAAACCATTTGCTTTTTTAAATACCTGCTTTAATAAAGAATTGGATAATCGTTATTATTTCCACAGCGGTTTATCGCATCAAAATCTTTCTACAGGCGAAAACTTTTTTACAAAAAGGAATTCCTATATCACTCAATACATTGTTAAACAATCAACGAATAGCGACGAATAATGAATCGTAGATTTTAAATTAAGTTCACTGAATTTTATTTTCCAAGTCCCGTTGGAGGCAAGCACTTTTCTCTCTTCATTAATTCAAAATATATATAGTACATGTGTGTAAATATTCTGGTATTTCTCGTAATGTTGTAAAATGAGGTGTAGATTTTTAAACAATCATAACTAACTCGATGAAACGCTGTAACATATAACCATTCAAGTTATGGTTTGCCAGGCAGATTTCGGATAGTTCGTCTTGACCATCGCTGTATATTTAACGTTTCAATGAGGATATAAATGCGAGGATGTAAACACTATAACCGTCTCTGTTACGTCCAAACTTATGGAAGACTAAATTGGAGTTTCCAATCACTAATCAAAAGTGAATATTAGTAGGATACAGCACAAAGGGAATCACTTTCCATTAACAGGACCATTTGTTATTGACGTCAAAATGACTTCCTGAAATTAAGCCTGTAATTGGACTGCGGAGAGAGTGTGTGGTCTGCATGAACAATCATAGTGCTGTAGGCACGACCGAAACAATTACCCCCGTATATACAGATATCAAACCTGTCAAGTATATAGACAATCACTATTTGTCATTAAATTAAATTACAAATCAAATTCCACACAAATCTTCCAAATTAACTTCGACTAGAAGTCCAATTTTCTCACAGTGTCAAAAACTGAAAGAGGCAATAAAACAATGATTTAAATATTTATTGATGTTGGCTGGGGTTGTCTTTCCGCTGATCTCTGACCACTAGCCTGGGGGAGGAAAGTACTCCTTAACCAACAATGTTGTGCATTCCTGAAATACTCAATCCAATCAATCTGGCTTATAGGAAATGACAACTGCAAATGAGTTTCGCTCTTTTTATAGTATTTATCCCATGCGAAGCTGTATTTATCTACGAATACAAGTTCATCAGTTCATTGGCATATGTATATACACATAAGGATAAAGACGGACAAATCCAAACTTAGTAAACACAGATAAATTGTTTACTAATAAGATATAAATTCCCAATAATAAATTAATTAATAAATAAACAATTTTAGCTCACATAGAAAAAAACCCCACAACAAATTGACAATAGATAACAGACTTTAGTCAGTTTGAGCTCTTTTCTGTAAAAAAAGAAATGAATACGCCTTGCCAATAGTATCTATTCATCAGTGACGCTTTGGAAAAATAATAAAGCAAATAATAAACTGATAAAGAAGGAAAAATAAAAAAATTATTTGCCTTATAATAACTGGAAGTCCAATTATGTCTCTGCCAATAATATGCCTTTATTTATATTCTCATCCATCAATCTAACAAAACATAAATCAATAAATCCATCAGATTTGACATATAAATTAACCTTTCATCTTAATATTTGACTCAATTAGTTGTACTATTCGTTTCTGTCTGTGTGTACATGTATTTGTTTCCTGACGTGGTGTCTCTTTGCAGTATATTAGCGATTGGTCATTATTACCGATATGGGCATTACTGAATATTATTTTATAGAAAACTAATTTTATAAAGTAGAGAAGACTAACGATACGCATGATGATTCAATATATCGATTTAGGTTAAACCCATTGAATCACCACGCATCCATGTCTAACTTTTATTGAGGTCGCAAGTTTAGTCTTCTTTGCGACCCTCGTATCGGTGGGAATAAAACTTTTATCCTATTGTGCTCAAAATAAGTTTATCCCGCGAAGATTACTATATACCTGTACAAGTGTGTGCTTTTTGAGTCAATCAAAAAATGCATACTAGTATATGTCTGTTGCAATAAGACCAATCATTAAAATACACAGTGCTAATGTCACAGCAGACATTAGCACTGTGTATTTTAATGATTGGTCTTATTGCAACAGACATATACTAGTATGCATTTTTTGATTGTCTTGTATATCTCATTATTGTCTGTTACTGGTCGCGTCCGGTTGGGATTTCATTAACATACAGGGTTACATGACACACATACAGTATCAGAGCTAATGTTCATTTCGCTTCGTCTTACCGCCTAGTGTTCATTTCGCTTCGTCTCACTTCCCTGGCAAGTGTTCATTTCGCTTCGTCTCACTTCCCTGGCAAGTGTTCATTTCTCTTCGTCTTACCGCCTATAGACAAGGCCTCGTACTCACTAGTTGTGGCTGGACAAATTGCATCAATTCCTTAATAATGTTTCATTATTTTTACACCTGGGATAATGCACTATTATTCCCTCTTTCGGGCCCCAAATTCCCACTGGCCCTGGACCTGGCACTCTGTTATCAGCCGGTGCATACACTCCTATATATGAGTGAAATCGGAGTCAAACGAAAATCAATCAGTGTACTCACACTTAGAAATTATATTTTAAATCAGCTTAAATTTAAACTATATATTGTTATTGTACAGAAAGCACATTTTGCTTGACTCGACCGGATTACGAACGCGGGTCTCTGGCTTTCGGGCCAGCGCTCTAATAGACTGAGCCACAAAGTTTTGCGACATTCATATTTTTTTGTGTATCTCTGTAGCTCAGTCGGTAGAGTGTTGGGCCTGTAACCCAAAGGTCCTGGGTTCGAATCCCGGTGGAGGCAAGCATAATTTTCTCTCTTCATTTATTCAAAATAGATATATTATATAAATACACAAATTACCAGCTGTAACATGGTAATTTCTTAAAATGTAATAATCGTGAAATTCAGTAATACTACATTATTCCAGCCTAAGAATAAACTAAGTACATCATCGAACCTGTTTCCCCTTAGTTGTTTTAGATTTATTTTTAACAATTAATACGATCACAAGCTTAAATGGTTGAAGACGTAATTATTGGTTCTGCTGGACGGAGCGGTTTTCATCACCGCATACATCGATTGTATAACCCAACAGTATAACCATTCTGTATAAAGTGAGAAAGTAATTCGCTAAGGTGTCAGTTTATTTAGAAAAGTAGGCTTATGTACTCGTACATTTGCTCTCCTCTGGAAAGAGCCCAGCGTTTTCGTTCCTTGCAATTTAAACCTCGTAAATTCCTAGAGCATGCCTGCGTTACCGCTCAAGTCTGACTAGCTCACCTTAATTTATATGATTAATTTGCCCTGTCTGCCTACACATATACTGTTAATTTGTTTCTAAAACTCTGTGTGATGTTATTATGTAGTTTGGGTGTTGTGAGCTTTGTATGTCCATCATATGGGAGAATACTGAGCTCTAAAAGATGAACTCGCTTCTCTTTTTTCTGGCCGTCTGTTCGAGGGTTCTTTATATCCTGTCACCTATTGTCAGAACGCAATTTAAAGAGGCCAGCTTACCGGATTAGTGTCTTCAGAGGGAAGAACAGCTAAGTGGCAGCGTACATATAAAATTATAGAGCTTCAATGCCCCAACCTCAGCCGGCTCTGTTACAGGCAATAATAGATTGTTCAAAGCGGTGCCCTCAGAAGGTAGAAGATCAAAGGCGCCGCTATTCTACAGGTGTGCTCAAGTAATAAATCCAAACACCTTCAGATATTCGTCCATACAAACTTAAAATAGGGACTTATGACTAATATCAAATAAGACCCAAGAAGAAAAAGAAAATTTCACAGAAGTAAGGGGAGCAATTTTAAAGCAATTTCAGGCGTCTATATTACCTGTGACTAGGGTCCACTTATCCCCTGAAAAGCTGACATATCTGAGGTGAATGGGTTTTTGTCAGCATAGTCCTTACTTCTGGCATGAAAGAGGTCGTACGATTGGATAAGAATAAGAGGTTTTGTCCTAATTTGCCTTTTCTTCAGTCGAGAGAGTCTTCACTTTAACACGTATTATTTTTGCGGAAAAGGTAAGTGATTTGTAAGAGCATTCCAACCACACCACAGAAGAAGACACAGAACATTTGCTTGTGAAGTATGAGAAGAATAAAGCAATGAGCACCCTGCCTTCAAAAAGATCAGCATAGATCGACACTAGTCAAGTTCCACCAATTGGCAGAAACGGTTAATGTCACAGGAATATCAAGGAGTCATGATGATTGTTTCATAAACCTAAATATGGAACATACACATGCGTATCTTGTCAATCCCCGGATTTGACACAATTTAAATTATTCAATGAGTATATCGCAGTTACCGATGATACGTTCTACACTAGGAAGTATATTCAACGAGTGGATGACAAAGTTGTTATAAAAAGATGATATGGAAAGACAAGTCAATAATATTCAATTCGAAGTTAAAGGGAACATGTGAAAGTCACATTAATGAAAATAAAATAAGAAATAAAGGTGATCAAAAAGAAAGACGAATACATGTATAAAGCAAAGTATATGCATAATGACGGACACTATAAATTGTCGCAGTATAGAATTCGTCAGATATGGTGTTGATCACAACGGATCAAACCGAAAAGAAGTCGTAAAGACATACTGCGAGGCTGGAATAAATCTGTTATGTAAACATAATAAGTATAGATAAATGAAATTATTGTTATTGTTGTTTTGTTTTGTCAACTTTCCCAACGCATATTTATAACCAACCATACTATAGCCAAATTATTGCTTTTATGAAATCAAATATTTGTGTGGTGTTCAGCCTTTTTTTAAACAATATCTCCATATGGTATTTAACAGGAATATGTAGTTTTGAGAGCTGTAGCTATTTTATCAACTGTATATTATCAATTAAAATATTTGCTGTATCTTTTTAATTTTCACACGATATGAAAGTCGATAATACTATGTGTCCATTCTGTTAATGTCTACACTGTTGATTTGTTAATGTATATATATGTATATATAAAACAATCGTCCCATTTGATATCGAGCATATCACTGTCACATTAATAACCCGTTGACAATACCTTTAATTGGATATTTACAGCGTCAAATAAGCAGTCAGTTAAAAAGAATAACCAATAAAAAGTTAGATTTATAGATCGTCAAACAAGATTATTATTTATGATGTACCTGTTGCGGTATGTTGGTGGATGTTAGCACACCGATGAATTAATTTCTCCAATTGATTGAGTTTATGATAAACTGATTAAAACTATGGTTGCCCTAGCTTGTTGACAACATAGTCATTATTCATATAAACGTAGAACGTCCCACACACGATGTTTTACTCCCACTTTCTGTCTAGTTATTTGATTGGTTGTTTGAATGGAATATGATGGTATGGATATAACTCAGCCAGTGAGAAAATAGCGAGTGTCCATATCGCCCTAACCATTTCAAATATATATACTTAAATTGAAATTAATCGATACTTTGACTATTGATGCATATATATACGAGCAGTTTGTCTTAAGACAAACACTCACAGTTGCTTATACATGTACTTATAAAGTAAAACAATATCAGAAAAGATAATGCAAAAACGATTGGTTGGTTAGTTGGTTGGATGGTTAGTTTGTTGGTTAGTTAGATGGATGATGGTTGGATGGATGTATGGCTGGCGAGCTGGGCCCGATTCTACAAAGCAGTTTAATACTTAAGTCAAAATGTTTAAAGGTCCTCACATTTCTTAGTTTTCAGTTTGAACATTTAATATTTTAGCATACTTATTATAATGTTAGTAAGTCACAATTACAGATATTACTTTTAAACTAACTTTAGGCAAGTGGCAAAAATATCAAATTTATAATTTTGACTTAAGCCAGAAAATGCTTTGAGGAACCGGCCCCAGGATGGATGGTTGGTTAGTTGGCTGGTTAGGTCGTTGGATGTTTGATTGGTTAGTTCGTTCATTTATTTAGTTATTTGAAAATTATAATGTAATACTTATATTGTAACTCAATACGAGTTCGAACAGATATTAAAAAAGATCAACTTGCCTTGCTCGCATAAAATAATTTTGTTGAATTCGGGCATGAATAAAATAATTGCGTTGACATGTTGTTATAGAAATTGACACATACCTGTATATAGAGTAATGAAATAAAACATTAATGACACGTTAAATAAACTCATTCGATTTCGTTTAATGATGAAATAATATAAAATTCTTACTTCGTCAATATACCAACAGGAAAAAGTTTAAATAAACAAAATATAGCATTTTAACCATTCGGAAAAGTCCTAACGGATTATTGTAAACGTATTGAACGTTTAGATAATTTGTTTGTTTAAATGGGAAAAACGTTATTTTGTCAATTGTTTGTCAATTAGTTGGAATTAAACAACTAACTTATAGCTATTTCACTAATGTGATAACATGTCAGCTCTATGGGTGAAGGTTGTAAAACGACCGCTGGACTCCACAACTGATCGGTGCTGCTCCTCGGGATTCTATACGCGCAACACTTTAAAACTGTATTTTTTTTTTTTTTTACACTGTAAAACTTAAACTAAAAGAACCAAATCTTTATAATTATGAAGAAAACAAATGGTAAAATAGATTACAACAGTTTTTTTTTATATAAACCATTAAATTAAATGGAAAAAAATTAACCAAGACAAAAAAAACATTTCGCACATTAAGTAAAAAAAACGGTGTAGTTCAAATGCCGCCGCGTAAGCATTGATTGGACGCGCAGCATCACTCTGTCGGTGTGAATTTGAAATCTAAGGAAACACGACTTACTCATATTCTAAAATGGCTGTTATGCTCTTCCAGGTAACATCATATATCCGAATAGTTGCCACTGGAAAATGAAAATTATACATTTTTTCTTTCTTTCTTTCTTTCCTTTTTTTTTTTTCAACCTTTTCGTTCGTTTTTTTTGTTGGTACTGTTTTTTAGTTTATAGTTTACTAAATCATTACTCGTGTTCACTTTGATCGTATAGTAATTGTTGTAGTATACGTTATTGTCACTTAGGACATGCGACATAAATTAGAACCATAAAGTGCTAGTATTTCTTTGCGCCAACTAATTATAAAGTTTTTTCCGGGTATATACATGTACTAACTTACGTCTTAGAAAGGATAGACTTTTGACTTCGGGTTGGCCTTTAGGCCCTACCCCTATTGGAGACATGCCTGTCCTTTCATCCGGGCTTAACTTTCACTAATAAAGGAATCCGCCCGAAGGAAAAGCGTTTCAACAATACCGCAAAACCATCTTATCTTTTGTTTCCTCTTTAAAGTCAGTGCAAAAGGATTTTATCAAACAAACATTTAAAGTATTTTCTTTTTATTTACCTTATTTCACCTAACCCGGTGGTATGTGTGTTAAACAATACTGCGGTTTAAGCTATTTTCTTTCTTAATCCCGGAGTTTTGAAGTCACGTGTTCCGTGTAGATGAGGTGTATAATGTGTCGCCGTCTGGTGGCGAGTGTGTATCAATCATTCTAATCGCTCTAAGCCATCTCTTTAATCCGTGCTCGGTTAATCCGGCTAGTCAGTTCTAATTGACTTAATCTTCTATTTAATAACTTTAAGCCGATGTCTCTAATTAATTTCACGAGCCTCCACTTTGATTGATTGCCCGGTGTTGAAGATAAATGACATAGTGTTAATGACTCTTCTTTTTAAATCTCGTTCTATATCCAAATGGAGTCTCCGAGGCGATTTAATTAGGGTCAATCCAATTATAAAAGTTAAGATCTATTAAATCCACGATTTATCTAAAATATACTCAACCTATAAGTAAGTCTCTGTTTTAATACAGAATTTCACTTTTAAACTTATTTTTTACGACTCTCGAGTTGGTACATATTTGAAATGCGTTTAATATAATAAAAGAAATAACACAGAATTGGACATTTTCGGTATTATAACTACGTTTTAATACGGTAAATTCTAAACAGGGGCGTGAATAATTAATCTAATCTGCTGTATGGAAATACTTAAAATTTAGCTAAATTCTCAACTCTGACTTATATGTGTCAGTGATGACTTACCTGTTTGTAGTTTACATGGCCAAGAAATCAACTAAAACGGCTTGGGCAAAACGTGGCCATGTATACTAAACAACCTTGAGCGATCTGATGAAAAATGGTTAATACAATGGATTTATAACATTGTTCATCAGATGTGCAGAGACACGATGGAGTAAATCAGCTTTTGTTTTTATGGCTTCAAACTATACTGTTAATCTTAATATTCACAAATACAAACCTGGACGACCGTACCGGTTACACTGAACCTAAATTAACAGTTAACATTCCCATATTTATACGCAACGAAAGACACAGTATGAACAATATTATTCGTCTTTAAAGATAGAAAACCTGAGTATTATGAACAATCAAGAGCAGACAACTTGTCGTCTAAATACACGGACACAATGACATTAGACTTGCATCTAAACATCAAAGGACAGAAACCGTTTCAGACTTTTCGTTTTACACCCAAGTGCAAAACACTATTTGATCTTCTCTTAACACCCAAGAGCAGAAACCATTTCAGATTTTTTGTTTTTACAGTCCGGGACAGAAACTTTTTCAGACTTCAATTTACCTTCCAGGCAAGAAACCATTATCCCACGGGTGCATGGAAACGCCTAAGGAGTTTTTCCTCACAGTTAAGGGCGAGAACATGTTTATGCTTTTCACTTTACACCATCATAAAAAGCCATTTTAAACTTTGCTCTTTCCACTCCCAAAATACTTGTCTATGGGCATTTCATTATAGACATTAGGACGGACACCCTTTCAGACTACTCTGCGGACGCACAGGGACAGAATTCATTTCGTCCACGGACAGACACGCTGTGTCCATTGACCGAAGAACGAAAATGTTGTAGACTGCATTTTTTATGTCCAGCGACACAGACTGTTTATATTGTAATTACGTACAGTAACAGACACCGGTCAAACTCTTTTCATTCAGCAATAGTAAATGCTAAGACTTTACTCTTTATATCCAGCGATAAAAATCATTTAAACTTGACATTTTATCCGATGTTAGAAATAGTATACACCCTGCATGTCTATCACTGTCGATAAAGGAAACTGTCTATTCTGCATTTGTATATACAATAACAGAAATCGTTTGAAGCTGTGATCTTCACATGTATTTCAGAACGCGCTCGGACTGTAATCTTCAATGACTCCATAACTCAAACCCTTTGGAATGTGATTTTACGTCAATGATAGTCATCTGGACCGCTCTTAACATTCAATGATAGAAACCATTCAGATCATAGTGGCGATCAGTTGTTTCATTTACATTCACAATGATAGAAATCGTTTTATCTGTGTTCTTAACATGTAATTTAACACACAGTTTAGATTTGTCTAATTATATCAATCCATTTTTTTCTGTATTTTGATGTGCAAAAATCGAAGTCGTTCAATGGTCTTTTGTCATTCAATGAAATAACCTGTTTGAATTCTTCTCTTTATTTCATGTATACAAAAAAACAACCCATTCACATCGTGTTCTTTGTATTTGAAAATAAATATCATGCAGACTGTGCTGTTTATTGTCCACCACTACTATAGTAGGGGGGGACTTTGAAATGCTACTCGGTGTCCGTCCGTCCGTCCGTCTGTCCGTCCGTCCGTCCGTCACAAATGCTTGTGAACACGCTAGCTTGAAAACAAATTTACCGATTAACTTCAAACTTG
>JAVFBX010055139.1:0-17193 GCA_034783855.1 Mopalia kennerleyi | reverse complement strand
GCGATCTGAATTTATTGATAAAAGCTAATTTTGGGAACTAGTGCCTCTTTAACGTACTACTTATTTCACATTAAATGCAGTGTGCCAGCCAACTGGGTATAAAGAAGCACCCTCGGCACAACTGGCAAAACACAGACAGGTTAAACACAGGACAATTACAGAATGTAATAAAAAGAGACTACAAACAGATCAGTTTCATGTGGCTCTTTAGCTCTGAGATCACCATGGCAACAGGAAGCTCCCTCCCAACCCTCCACCCGTCAGAAAATGTATCCACTAACTAGGTAGTAGGTATACCTGAATAAAAGCGTTTTTTGTTTAAATTTGTTTCGAAAGGAATGACACTTCAGTATAAATAAATGTCCCAATAAACTGAAATCCGATCCGTAACTCTCATTGATGTCCAAATTCCATGTTTATTTAATCAAGTCTATTCTGTATCATCAGTGTAAACAATGGTAATGTTTGTACTCCTACACAAACTGACCCCACACACCTGTCTACGCATACAGCCAGCTTGAACATACCTGACTAAATGACTGTCGATGTAGTTTTGACTCTCTTTAAGCTGAACATACCTGACTAAATGACTGTCGATGTAGTTTTGACTCTCTTTAAGCTGTTCCTCAAGCACCTGGTTCCTACTCAGCAGCTCTGCCCGTTCCTGTTCTAGTTGTTGTTGTGTGTTGAGGGTGAATTCACGCAGCTGTTTACGGAGCGATGACCAGTTCTCAGACGTTACACCTGAACGAGATTGTCTGCAACACAAACATATATTTCTTTTTAAAAAAAAAGAAGTCATAGTTAGGTTAAAGGTATTGCCATATTTTTGATACCTAGAAAACTTATACAAAAAGTCCAATATTCGCTGGACGATTTGCAACTAGTTTCATCAAAAAATTTGGTGTATGCCGACTTGTGGAGAAATTGGGATTCAAACATCTAACTTTCATTAACAGTGACAGCTCAGCAATTCTTGAGTGATGTCACCAATGAATTACACCCTTGTGAATGTTATCTATGGTAACGTCACCGCCATTTTGTTATTTTATGTTTAACTAACAGTTCATGGTTCTTCGCATCGTCCATAAGTATATACAAAATGCCTAAAGCTTTTGTTGTGTTGTATTTGGTGAAAGACATGTCAAATTTCTTTCTGAAACCTTGAGGACTGAAAATTTTAAATAATAATAAATATTCAACCCCATTCAAAATTTTGCATATTTATTTTGGATAAATTTTTTAACATTGCCTGTTATGCTATTATCAGCCTGGGGCTCATATTAGCATAGGATAATTCCCATACGAATTGTTGGCAGTCTATCTGTTTCTGTTCCCTCATTGGTCTCAGACATTTGCTTGTTTATTTTATTACAAATTCTGGTCATCACATAAATTATAATCGATAAATTTGGTTTATAGTTTGAAATGAAATCTTCAAAAACAATACAAGATGGCTAAGAATATCAGATTCTCACCCAAGTTCCTTTGATTCAAAGGAGTCCACTAGTTTATCTCCTGCCATACTCAGCTGGAACAAAAAATACAAACATAAAAACTATATCCCTCTTGATTCAGCAGATTTTAACAGCATACATGTATACTGTGGATCTACACTTTTATTTGGTCATAATGTATCAACATTTGAATATAATACTGATACAAGGAATCATTCTTTTGCTAAAATGTTCCTAATAAATTGAAATGAGAGTGATTTGGAGTAAATGACACCAATTATGTTTGATCTAACTGAATAATGATAATATCCAGGACCAATTCTAAAATGAAATATATGCATCAGAATATAAATATGTGGAGTTCTAGCTATTTATTATTTTCAAGGGAAATTTTGTCCATATTGGGAGCTTAATGTGGCATTTAAACACTTATCAATACACCTGTTTTGAGGGTGAGACTAAATTCTAATCCTAGATTAGACTCAAATCCTTTCTCATCAATAAGTCTATCCTTTAAAACAGATATTTATCTTAAGTAATGTATTTAGACCTGGTTTGGTATTTAATAACATATCCACATTTTAATATTATCTTGTTACAAAGAATCATATACACAGAAAGTTATGTCCTTATTGCCAAACACTTGTGCTTTTTTTTTGTCAGATAACTGAAGCCTAAATCTTTTCTTTTTCTCTCTCATAAAAATAACTCACAAAAACCCAACATAACAGAATTTGCAGTGAAAAGGACAGTCAAAACAAACTATAAATACAGTAAAAAATGAACAAAATATAATTGCCACCATAACGATGTATTTCAAACTTTACAAAATGCAAATACACAAAGCCAGCCGAGAGCTGTGCATTGCTGTGTGTTTTCTTAACTTAAACAAAAGAAGACACACAAAGAAGAAATAAGTCCTATTCACAACATAAAATAATTGCAACTTTATTTATGCATTTAATTACTTTTTTATCAGTCAGGATAGAGATAAAGAGAAATAAATAAATAAATATGAACATAATACAATACAGAAATATGAATATATCTGTAAGAAAGTAGATATTTAAAATTTGAATAAATCAGACAAGCCAAGGTTTGTGCACAATGCCATTTTGATACCCAGCTGAGGCTAGGCGATTCAGGGCTTATGGCTGGCTGAGATGTCTGATAAATGTTTTTCCTAAACGTTGATGAACTACTCTACTATCTACAGTAAACCTGTCTGACTCTATAAGGCAGACTATATGAAAAGCATATGATATTTTGTTCTACTGTACATGTATGTTTATTTGTCAGACAGACTACATCAGTACATGAGTTAGAGAAAGACAATGAGACTTTGCTTTGACAACATGAGAGAGCTACTTTCCAGAATTTATCAGTAAATTTACAAAAATTCCAGGACCGTTTTTCTTTGTTGGGCATCTGCAAATGGAGAATAGTGCATTAATCTCTTCTTCTGAATCAATGTGTCAATCTGTAGTTTTCTATCACATTGTTTGAGCTACATGCCGTTTAGATTGGTCTACAGGTGTCACCAGACAGAAGGCTATCTACAGCACATCTAGTGACCAAGCCTCACAGTGCTGATCATAAAGATCAATATCTTACCATTTCTGGCTACTTTCGTTTGACCATGTGTGCGTCTTTCAACACCTCTTTTGGTTACATTATTCTAAAAAATCTGCTAATAAGTAGACTGCTGCTCATTCATGTAGTATGCTTAATATCCTGAGACATTGGTGCTGTACAAAAGATTACAGAAAGCATGGTGAAAGGCTTCCAGATCCTCAAGAACATGCAAATAAAGATCTACAAAGCTGGCATAAACTACCAAACATTCTTCTAAGGAAATAAATCTTACCTTTTCATTCAATACCTCAAAATACCTGACCTATATCAAGATGTGTGAAAAAAGATATTCAATCTATAAGCGGGTGGTTGGCAGGGATCTTCCATTTATCATGTTGCCCTGGTGCTCACTAAGCTTAGAGGCAACAAGAAACTATCTATTCGTGTGAAATTAACCCTATAAAGTAATGTGTTCAACACCAATCAATAAAACCAATACTGATGTCCCAATAGAAATAATAAAACTATAGCTCTTGAACAAAGCCTCTTTGTTGCAGGCCTTACTAAACCATACTTCTATCAGAACCTGAGCTGAATGAAGTCTGTGTATAATCCATTCTATTTATCTGTCATGACAATGGTTTGCTCTGCTCTGTAGAATACTTGAACAATATAATGTGTGGAAGCAATTCCATACTCTTCATACATCTACCTGGAGAACTGTTCCATAGATTAAATATATATTAAAACCCCAAGTTCTTCAAAATCAGAAAGAAACAATTGCTGTATATATTTCTGTATAAATTGAAAGATAATATGTACCGGGTAACTGAATTTCACACCCCAGAATCTGTACGTCTTTCTCATATACTGTGAGGCCTTTTCTCACAAAAGTGAAACTGTTGGTTACATTCAGTTACTGTTCATCATTTAACATACCCTGAGTTTGAGAGTATCCACTTCATTAAGGGCAGAGTTAAGCTCATCTTTGAGGCGCCTCACTTCCTGTTGTTGTGATGTTTGGAATTCTGGATCACTCAGATAGAAGGCGCTCTCATCTGGTCCTGTCTCGCTGCTTCCAAACCCTTTCTCACGGAATCTGAACTGGAGATTCCTAGATGAATTGTAACCAAATTAGTGACATTTGTTTTCCAACAGATGTTTGGGCGTATATAAGCTGGGTAATGTCATACTGATTTGTCTGTTTGTTTGATTGGGGTCTGATGCTGTATGAAGCTTGCTTCATGTATCAATTAACTAATGTTATTTCATGAGGAATCACATTCAACCTGTTAAAACAAAATTACCGTTTGAGAAGCAATGGATAAACATTCCATTACAGTTGGCTCCCAAACTGAGGCTATTTCCATGATGACAGCAACTGTGTCTGTTTTTTTCAGAGTTGGCTGTGTAACCAATGTGCTCCCTCACATAGCGAATATATGGTAACCATGGTTACCTGGTCAAACATTCATTATTATGTTTAACTATTTAATGTTGATGTTTGTATGTACATGGATTAAGTTCAAGATATATAGATTCTTCATTAATATTGATAACATTACTTTTCCAAAAATATTTTGGAAGGAAATTCCTTGGTTGATTGATTGGTGTTTTACTTCGTGCCTAAGGGTATTGTGCTTATATGACAGCGGTGTATTCCAACAATAATTGACACTAGCACAATCATGTGAAGCATTTCAATAATGTTGGAAAGTTAAATTTCCTCTAGTGCTAAGTTACGACAACATTGCCATTGTTCAAACAAACTGCCCTTAGTCAGAGGGCAAAATTTCTTTGATACCTATATAAAAATGATAATATTTGTATGAATTGTGATATACCTGTACGCTACAATGAGCTCTTCATGTTTCTGTATCACCTGATGTAAGCGTGATTTAAATCTTTGTACGGCAGATCCAAGCTGCTCCTCTCGACCTTTGTAAGATTTACGGATATCTTTCATCATGGAGTCCACATACCCTCTCAGTTCATTACCAGTGTCTAGTCGGTCATCTGACTTATCCATATATTGCTGGGGAAATAAATTGAAAGGTTTCGGTAAATGAGTAGGTAAAATCCTGACATACAGAATTACACTCCTGAAAACATCAACTACACAGTATGCCTTGAGTGATGTTGCCAGGGTCACAATTTACCGTTTTTCAAATCAAATCTACAGTTCAGACACATCAATAAAGTTGACCAAACAATTATTGTGACTCATCTGACTCATCTTAACTCTGCAAATCGCAGTAGTGTGACAGAATTTGCATAATTTAGCAAAATGCTGACAACATTACAAAATCTTCAATGTTTTTTAAGCTAAGTTCAATTTCACAATTACAGGACAAATTGAAGATTTAATTTGTTTGCTTGATTAGGGTTTCAAGCACTTTTATAGTGATATTTCATTCTACAAATGATTCATGGGTGTGGAAAACCACCAACAGCTCAGCTGAGATTTACAAAGTGAAGCAAACTCACAGCGATATCCTCAACGTATTTGATAAGACGTGTTCGACACTCCTCGTTGGTATCTTTTAGTTTGTGCTGTGCTCTGTTATAGAGACTTTCTAACTGGTCCTTCTCACTCCTCATCGTGATCAGTTTCTGTTAACATAAACCTCATTCACATCTCTACTCAACATATTGATAGGTTAATAAAGTTAAAAATGTACATCATCCTCTATAACATATAGCAGAGGTTGTATATTAGACAAAGTATCAGACACTGTTACTACTGTCACATCTAGCTTCAACACTCAAATAATAAAACCAAGTAAACTGGTTAAGAACTTAGATGTTATTCAAAAGCCTAGAAGAGTGGAAAATAAAACTATCTGACTCAAATGTGATAAAAATAAAAAGAACACATGTAATTAATATCGTACTTGGAATGGTATTAAGGCATCAAGACAATTTACTAAATTTAATGCAGTATGGTTAAATAGCAGACTAAATTATCTCCCTTGGAGAATAGCTACTATTCTACTATTTCTCTCCGTATAAACTCTGGGTTAGATAATTAGATAACTTTTTATGAAATATTACTCCATGAAAAGAGAATAATAATAATAAATTTGAAAGAAAGAATGATCTTTTCTTAATGGATTTCTTCTATTTGTAGCTTTACTTTATTAAGATACTTAGTGTGTTACCAAATTGAGCATATAGTAGCCATGGCAGAGGTGTAGAGTTCTGGTCAAATGATCTGATGAAACAAGTATTGAAACCCTGTTTTCTCTTATCTGTCTACATTTGAATAAATACCAGTCACGAGTGAAACAGACGCAATACACGGGAGAACGGTTTTAACTCTTTAACTAGAAAGCATATATCACATGATAGACTCCATGGTGCTCATAACATATGAGCATATATCACAATCACAATCTCATGATACAGTCTCCATGGTGCTCAAAAAATATCACTGCAGGTTTATGTTATTCAACAAAACACAAAAAGATGAGGAAGCAGTGGACATAAAATTATACCTACAGCATTTAATTCTGAGACCTTCTGTTGTCTGTCTCTGGTCAGATATCGGGATTCCTTTAGTTCTTCACCCAAGGAAGATCTGTAATAAAACCCTCATTAAATAGGTGGCTGATGTTGTGGATCTGATTAAAAACAATGTAATCTTCTTGCTCCTAGCTTACACTGGTACACTGTAGTTATAATAACTGCTCCCAACCAGTATGTTTTATTTGATAAATATGATTTACTTAAGAAATATTAAATTGATCAAGCCTATAATTGTTGCGCAAGCTTTATTAGATACTTGTCCCACAGAATATGTCTTAACTTGAGCAGCTACAACTCTCTATACATCTAAGTGTATTTTTGGTACCATTTAGTTTTAATGAATATTGGATCAAAAATACACCTTGGCAGCAAACACTTCACAATCAACATGAACTATTCTCCTATTTTTTTATATCTGAAGTTCAATATGAATTTACTGGTTGTTTGACACCTTGTGTCCTTGGTTCTTTAGTTCATTCACAGAACAACTCCAAGGGTTTTGAACTTCTCTATTTTGAAAGTAGGGAATATGTCTCAATGTTACAGAAGACTGTATAGGTTTGATTTTAACCTGTTAAGTGTGTGATGTTTTTTGTGATATATTTGGCTTTAGTGTACTTCCTGATTTCAAGTTGTGTCTTACATTTTATCCTCTAGTTTTCTGATAGTCTCTTCATACTGGTTTTTAACTCTGTCCAATTCTGTCTCAAAACGCTTCTGATTTCCAAACAACTGAAATATATAAAAATAATAATTAAGAGAGAGAGATTTGCAAAAAGGGCAAAAATAAACAATACACACACACACACACAATGATGTTTGAACTTCTGAAACTATACATTGTGTAGCTGATGAAAGGCTTATGTCCTAGCATGGTTCAATACAATAACGATTATTCACCCTGTACATGTAACCCAGCTGGGATTACAATATACAGGGATATGTAAGATTAACCTTTAACTTTCATTTGCCAATGAAATCACGAAACCTCTCGCGAACCGCGGGAACTTGCCAGATTCTAAACTGATTTCCAAGCGGTGTGTTTAACAAAAATTACTGGATGCCACTCTTGAATCTTTCTTTTTTACAGCTGCTATCGGAAATAAAATAGGCTTAATAAGTACATGTTAAAGACTAGTTTTAATTCCGTAGAAAGTATTGTTATAACTCAAAAAAAGTTGCATTTGGGTAAAAAACGATCTAATGCTGGACTAGAAAAACTTTGTATTCGTGCATAAAAGAATGGCAGCCAACTGAACGAAGAGAAGGCGATTGGGACTCTTTTGGTGCCTCAACCGCTAATGCAGTTTTTCATTCAGCCCCTTGACAACCATGTAAATCTGTCAAAGAAATGTTAATGGTTGTCTAATTTCTTTCACAATTCAGATATATTAATATTTCGTTTATTTTTATTGACTGCAAAAACTGAAAATCAAGCAAATAGTATATTTTATTATTTTTGTTTTATTTTAGACCAAGTCTTTGGGGGTGTTTATGAATTCAATTATACTTGTTTTTCCGTCTAACTGACATTGAATATCAATAGAGGAGAAGTTAATGCTTGTTATTATATATTCACATAATATATGTCAACATATGCCAAATATTGATATGTTTTTGCGGACCTTGAAAACAACCAAAAATCATGAAGGAGGGAGACTTTCATGAGCAATCTATCATATTAATGTTGGTTACAATATCCAAATGATTGATTGATTGGCGATTTATGCCATTCTTAAGGCTATTTCATTTAGCTGGCAGAGGTGTATTTCAACAATAATTGACACTAGCAAAACCAAGATGTGAAGCATTTTCATAATGATGGAAAGTTAATGTTCCTCCAGTGCTAAGAAAAGAGAGAATCACTACTCTTCACACAAACTGCACTTAGCCAGAGGACCATTACCCAAATAGGTACCGATCAGTACTTTACAAGCTGACCATGAGGGACTGTTAGGAGACCCCCCCATGGACGGCTGCTGTGGTCATCTGATAAGCTGACATAAATCTGGTTAGTTCGGGCTATCTGACATGTAATTTGAACAGAGCTGGAACAGTCAATATTTATCCAATTGACCCCAAAAAATAACAAAGTAAATTTGTTTAGTATCATTCTAGATTGGTTATAGGATATAGTAGCTATTCAGCTGATTTATTAATCTGCAGACAATTCGGATGGACTCACGACGTTAACTACATTTTAAAATAGATTTGACACTAACCACTACCACTTCCTCAATATGCCATGATGGTGATTAAATGTTTTCTTTCATTACAATTTGAATATATTATGATTCCAAACAATCAAATTCAAAATAAACAAATAAGCTGTTAAGAATATTGTATGTTCTTCATTAAAGACATGTGATAAATCCTAGAAATAATAATTTTCTTGAGCACTAAGTGAGAATACCTGATTTTCCATGTCTTCTCTTTCTCTTTGGCTGGCGTGGATATCTTCTGCCTGTAGGATGAAACGATACACATATAACACAGCCAGTGAATTCAGGTATCAAATAGCATCACATGTATAACCCTTACTTCATTCTAAAATGGTAAAAGAAAGAAGTCAGACTTACACTAGAAACTATAATTTCTGGCCATGTATCAGACATATTGTGTCAAAAGTTACCACAAAAGATAATGTGGCCCATTGGCCAAATCTTTGCCCAATCTCTTTAATCAGAATGTTCAGAAAGATAGGAGACAAAATATTCAGGTTAATAACAAGCACTTTGCTACCATGAAGTAAGTATAAACATGAGAAACTTGAGATAAATTAGTAATTGACACTAGCTAGCTTATAATGTTGGTAACTGTCATACATGTAGTAGAGAGATGATTTAAGCTGAAATACAGCTGTGCCTGCATGTACGTGTATTAACATAAGGATGTTAGACACAGAATTTGCAATTTGCAATATTTGTTTCTGATATATGTCATTATTGCAAAAAAAACAACAACAACAAAAATGTTTCCCAGCACAATTATTAAGCAGACTGAATTGTGGATACATCTGTCCTTATACTGCCAGTTTCTCTGTTGAATGGATTTAACTATGATCTATTCTTTGGATGTAGACAATTTAACAAATTAAAGTGGGACAGTAGTTATTATTTAGGGTGATTTGCACTGATTTCATTGGTTGTTTATGTCATAACTTTAGGGCTAGAATAATAGTATTTTAACATGACCACTTTTAAAAATATACATGATTTTTTATGGTGGAAAATCTCATACCAAAACACTATTCCATCTCATTGCTCGCCTGAATATTTCCTAACGTTTTGTTGTAAAAACAGCCTTAACCCAACATTATGTGTGGTACAGTGAGTAATGGCTGTCCATCACTGAGTAGAGTGAAACAAAGGATGTCCATCAGTCCACTCAGTATAGATCAGGCTATATGTGTATGGAGTAAAGAGTTACCTTCCGTGGGTTGAATAAGCCTGTGTATGGAAGAAAGCATTTACCTTCCGTGGGTTGAATCTGCCCACCATGGCTCTCACCCGATCCACCTCAGCATCAGGATCTCCTAATCTATAGTTCATCTTCTCTGCCATTTCTAACTGCTTCATCAAGGTGGCTTTAGCATTCACAAGGTTCAGTAACTCTAGACTCAGCTCCTCATTACGAGATACCTATCAACAAATGTAATTCATTACCATTAACACATCCCAACCAATATAGAATAATACAGTTGGAGGTGGATATTTATATAACAGAGACCTGCTGCTCATAGCTCTGTTAACTATATGGACTGTTAATGGACGTTGTGCAACAAAAACATTTAATTATGACATGATATCCTTTCCTTTATGATCCAACGTCATGTAACAGGCTGTTGGGCTAACAGAGCTTTGAACAACTGGCCCCTGGGTACTACATTTACTAGTCTGTCTTCTCATCCTGTGAGGCAACCAGACAGTCCAGACTGCTGAGTTAAAGTGGTTACCTGACCATTATTCCACACCCACACATAAATTATTGCTTTGCTTTTCTTGCTCGAGCCAATAAATTTAGTAATATCTTTGGTAGACCCTCAAAATAGTTATTGTGGAATGGGGAACATTCATTTTTCTGGGTCTGTATTATAGACTAGTCAGTCTCTTTTTACCGGATTTGAGGTTATGAATATAAACAAAAATTAAGAACTCACAGCTAGCTTACAGCTCAGACGCTTTAGTAGTAACATGTGCTGCTTCATAGCTACAACATTTGGTTACTCATTACCAGAGAAATACCACAGACATGCAGATATACACACTGACCTCTGTACAAAATATTTGAGGCAAGTTTCACTAAAATCCATTTGTAGATTCGCGACCTGAGAAAACTATTGTTCATCACATTTTGAATAATTTCATTAGACAATTTTTTATGCTGTATAAAAGTTATCTTCCTTGATATTTCTCTGTGTGGGTCAAAAGGTCAACCTTGGCAGACACGTACACATTCTGTACACAAAAGACAAGTAGCACAATCACATCCTTCCAGCCTCTAGCTCAAAATTTAACAGTACGTCTAAATTATGTAGAACAAAATAAAGCCTGAACCTGTGGGCAAGAAATGGTCAACAAGCTATCTGCCCTATGTTTGAGAGCTGAGTAAAGCACTAGTACAGTATTGCTGATAATTAGCCAACACATTAAAATGTACCTCTCTTTCGTGTTCTTTAGTGAGTGCCAGGTAGTTTGTTTTGAGCACCACATATTCATCTGCCAGGTCTTTCCTGTCTTGTTCCAGCTCCTCCAGTCTCTGGGTGGCGTTATGGTTAACCTTGGAGTGTTTGTCTCTAGACACCGCTGTCTCCATCAACTCCGTCTCCAGCGACAAAATCTGAAGTAAAAAATATTAACTATGATCACTAAAAAAACTAAAAAGGCACAGTTAAAAAAATGTTAAATGATGTTTTCCATGGATGTGCTCCACAGTATTTCACTTGTATAACAAAGATGTAGTTCAAGAGTAATTTCCACACTAACATATCCATGAAAAGTGAAGAAGAGTCCAAACAGTCAGAAGACTCCAAACAATGACACCATAAAAGTGAAATGGGGTATTTCACTTTGATGACGGCAATGTATTCCAACAATAATTGACATTAGCACAACGAACATTAATTTTCCTCCAGTGCTTAGTAAAGACAGCATTGCTACTCTTCAAACAAACTGCCCTTAGCCAGAGGGCAACACTACAGACAAATGGACACTAAATTAGCCTGTCCTCTATGTCCTAATCCATCAGCCCTACCTTATTTGTCAATTCAAACTTCATTGCCTCTGAATCTTCTTTTAAACGGTTGTTTTCAATCTGCATCTCCACCAATGTTTGGGACACCTGAGGTGGAGAAAACATAAACAATGTATGCTCAGGTTTGTAATGTCATGATATGCTGAAGGACAGTTTCTGTTTGACTGAGGACACTTGAAGTCCATATAATTTGACAGAAGGAAAAGATATAGCCGAGTTAATGACATCTGATTCACCTGACCACATGTACGACTGATTTACAGAAAATTGTCCGTTTGGTTCAAGAATATTGCAAAAATGTCAAATATTTGTGTAAGTAATTGTCTACATTTCAGAGAGAAAAGATCCACGTCAATAGTTACAATACCTTGAGTTTCTCCTCTTCTGTCATCAGTAACTGCTGAGAGATGTCCGTCTTTGTCGTGGCTAGATGACCATACTTGCCAGTCATTTGATCCAGTCTCATGTTCAGTCTCTCCACTTGGTCTCTCAGTCTAACCTGAGGAACAGAGGGTTAATCAGCTGAATTCACAAACACTCAATAAACTACCACATGATCAGATTTGTTCGTTTGATTGGGGTTGAACACCAGACTTTAGATTATTGACTCATATGTTAGCCCAATGGATGAAGGACACCACCCCAGACACCACTGGCAACAAACAAACCAGGCCAGGACAGGAAAATGCCAGGATGAAATACCAAGACATTACAGATTGGCTTCACGTTGCCCCTTAGCTCCAGGACAACATTCCCATACATTCAGTGTTACTTTTAACGTCAGATCTAACATGGAACGGATCTAACATGGAACTGCTCCACAACACTCCTACTAATCAGTGACTGCATGCTTATCCTTTCTTTATAGCCTCTGACAAAAAAAGTAATGCTTTTCATGGATTGCGAGAAAAGGGTTATCTTTAAAACATCCAATCAAAATCCTGCAGTAGCCAATTCTAGTGTAAATATTCATACAGACTTTGAGTCATTTCAGACAAAGTTGTTTTTCAGACAGCCAGTTAAACAGTTGCTGACATACATGTAGATAAGGCCTAACCAGCTGCAGTCTGAAATGCCCTGTATCACATGACCTAGGTTATTTAATTTCATTCTCAGTAACCCTGTTCTGGTCATCATCAGCATAAACATCTCATTTTGTCAGGGGTTTAAAACAAAATGTTTTGCAAAGAAACAAATGCTGATCATTGAGCGTTCTGTGTACTCACGTTTTCTGTCTTGACCTGGATGAGCTCATCTGTGGTTCCAGCTCCTGTCTGGGACCTTCCAGTTTGGTTGAACCCTAATTGACTCTGTAGGTCAAGGATACGACATCGATACTGGCTCAACAAACTCTGGAAAAACACAACGCACCATAACATATTCAAACACAATCCGAAGTCTTGGAAAATCTGTACAATCTCATACAAATCTCACATGCATGTAGTATTTAACTGAAATGGGGACATACATGTAGTTCACATTCAAGATTACATTCAAATAACAAATTACACGCAACAAAGCCACTTATCCTAGAAATCAAACAGGGTCAACTGTCATTTAAAGACAGTTTGTATAAAATTCTGAATTATTAAATGCATGGAATATATCAAAGGTTACTAGTATCTCCTTTTATCATTCAAATAACAGAAACATGTTATTCTTACAATCTAAACATTCCTGAAATACGTTTACTAGGCAATGTTATCGCTGTTTTTTACACTTTCATTTTCTTCATAAGAGAAACAACAGCTACAAACTAAGGTCTATTTTTTACAAATACTTTATGTTTTTGCTAATTTGTGCAATAATAAACTTGTTAATACAATTATAAAATAATGCAAATCATACTAATAGTTATATCATTATATTTAGAGTCTGCTTTTATAAATATGAGGGGTGGAGTCCTTAATGTGTGAAAAATGTTATATCTTCAGACAGTAGACAAAGTATAGTAGGTCCACTTACCTGTGCAAAGCTGTCGTTAAGGATTGGGAAGTTCTTAATCTGAGCCAGGTGAGAACAGAAACTGAGAATGTCAGAAAGGACATCGGGCTGGGAATTCGCTTTCAGACACACCAATGCTTTCGTCTTGAAATTCCCTCCCAGCTCTTCCTGTAACAACTCTGTCAGCTTGGAGTTGCTGAAAGTCAAACATCAAAACATTGTCTGTGTGAATCTGGGTAACTGACCCCACAGGCACTACTTATTAAGCTTGACCAGGTGCATTACATAAGGTCTTCTGACCAGATGCTTTGTAATATCGTGATTTAGGTGTATTTTATACTGTTGAAAGACTTATCAATTATTTAGGGGGCAGGGGACTTCTGAAGAAAACATAATAACCATGTAATGTAGCAGAGAGAGCTGCAAGGAACTGTAATGGAGTATAATTTATCATTACCTGTAGTTGATGACTCGGACTGGGGAGGGGTTTGAAGACAGGGCATTCACCACATTGTTCAGACTGACCACACCCTGTTTCAGTTGCAGTCCACTGTTGACCTCTGACCTAGCCTCCTGTAAGGTCTCCAATCCAGGGAGTCTGACCACAGTCAGTCGGGAACGGTTTGGGTTAGGGTTCTCACCAACATGCTGTCATACAAAACATCAAGACCTTGCTGAGAGGTTTTTAACAGTAAGATAGCTCAAATAAGCCCAGACACTACACTTAGTATTGTACTGAAGGAGATTTCCAGTTTAACCATTATGATATAAAAAAAAGTTCAGTTAAGCACAGGTGACAGCAGGTCAGCTGCCAACAAGCCAAAGCATTTTGTTAAATTGATACTGTTTGTTTGATTAGGGTTGGATGTTGTAGTCAAGGGTATTTCAAGTATATGATGATAGATTGCCCATTTATACTTCTCCTTGTTTTAATATGATAGGAAACCTGGTAAAATTCACCAACGCCATAGCCAGAGCCGAATCGTTGACTCAATCAAATAAATGATGGTCGACCAACAGACTCGATCATGTGAGTGGTACAGATAGGATTTGTAGACAGACATGCTATAACCACTAAGCCAAGGCTGCTGGACTAATTTTCACTGGAACCAATATTTATTTTCTAACTGTTGAAAACACACAACTCATAATCTGTATCTCTAGCTCATCTATGTACAAGTGCGTTTTAACAGTACCTATACAGTATCTCCAGCTGACAGGCATGTTATTTTATCTTTCATCCAAGACAACCAATAAAAGTCATATTAATACAAACATGGTTGCAAAACGTGCCACAAAACTGTAGCATTTAAAACAGCTAATTAGTTCATAAGAATGACAGAGATGTGACTGTTTCAGCCTAATGGTCCTAACTGGTTTTGGATCTGTGATCTGGGTCACACCTATTGTTTATCAAGGAAATAAAGTAATGTTTGTCATGCCTTGGGAAGTCTATAATAAAAGAACCATCTTTCATGTCATTGTTCACTTGCTTTGACCAATTAATCAGTATCTATGGTGCTTGATTTCAATAAACTTCGTATTCTGCTAAATTGGTCAACAAAAATGAACCATAACTACTACCCAAGACCTACTAGTTGTAAGTCGATGTAAGTTATGATGGTGGCATATTTCTGTGCTGGACCATAATCATTGGTAGCCTCAGTTCTTCTGGACCATCCTTGACGTAAAACTGAGGCACCGTCAGCCGCATTCCGTACAGGAACAACTGTGCCATTCTGAAACATTAAAATAGATAAAAATGATTGACTTACACAGTTTGCATCAGTTATGTTTGAGCGCTCAGGCTGTGGGCACTCTCTTTTCAGAAAGTAATCTGTCATTATTAAACACCAGAGAAACAGTTTTTCCATGCAACAGTTTATTGTTTGATTGGAGTTTAACACCTCACTTAAGGTTATTTCACTCATATATTACGTGCCAGGGTTATTAACCCCGACACAGAGTCATACTTGATATAGTATCAGCTGACCTTGACACAGATTCAAACTTGATACAGTATCAGCTGACCTTGACACAGATTCATACTTGATATAGTATCGGCTGACCTTGACACAGATTCATACTTGATATAGTATCAGCTGACCTTGACACAGATTCAAACTTGATATAGTATCAGCTGACCTCGACACAGATTCAAACTTGATATAGTATCAGCTGACCTTGACACAGATTCAAACTTGATATGGTATCAGCTGACCTTGACACAGATTCATACTTGATATAGTATCAGCTGACCGTGACACAGATTCATACTTGATATAGTATCAGATGACCGTGACACAGATTCATACTTGATATAGTATCAGCTGACCTAGACACAGATTCACACATGATATAGTATCAGCTAACCTTGACACAGATTCATACTTAATATAGTATCAGCTGACCTTGACAAAGACTCCTGCTGCAGCATTCTGATCAATCTGTACAAAGCCTGCCCCAGGGATTCCAGGTATTTGTAGAAGATCCTTAACCTGTTCATTATACACCTCATACATCTGTATATTTACAACTGCCGAGTGACGATTAACCTTTGTATCATACAAGTATTTATTGTCATCTGAAATGAAACATTGAAAAACCATGTGCAAAAATATCCTGAAAACAAACTGCATGAGGATTAATTGAAGGTTAATGACACAGGCTAAACTATAAATAATTTCATCTTAATGATTGATATTCAATTAATTTCATCTTAATGATTGATATTCAATTAATTTCATCTTAATGATTGATATTCAATTAATTCATCTTAATGATTGATATTCAATTAATTTCATCTTAATGATGGATATTCAATTAATTTCATCTTAATGATTGATATTCAATTAATTTCATCTGAAGGATTGATATTCAATTAATTTCATCTGAAGGATTGATATTTTAAAGTCATATACCAAAATATAAATACATATTAGGTAATAAATACATTTATATTTAATATAAATTTAAATTACATTATATACTAATATATGCAAAATTGATATATTCTTAAACTTTTATGATATCTTTTAATTGCCAGTCAATACTTCTTGAAAACTATTATATTTTTGTGTTGATTTGCATATCTAATTTATAAATACTTTGATGATTTTATTATCTACTGTCTTAATACTTTACTGATAAAATGTAAATAATAATTATTGAATATTTAAAAATATCTAATTTATGTATAGTAAGCTTAATCATTGAGGGATACAAGGAAGAGCAATTTATTATGTTATTATCATAAATAACACATTTCAATACACTTTTATAACAATTAATAATTTTGAAATGACATTTTACTGACTATTCACCTTAAAATTATTGGATTTTAATAAGCGCAGTATTAAACAGGGCTCGAAATAGAAAATTAAGAATGGACTGCAACTTTTTCCTCCCCTTAAAAAAAACAGCAGGCCAACCAGTA
>JAVFBX010055028.1:0-17194 GCA_034783855.1 Mopalia kennerleyi | reverse complement strand
ACTTCATTTTGAGCCTGTGGCCGTACATGGAAGAAGGATAGTCAGATACTTATCCTACGATTCACTCATATACCAGGGGCCCATTGGGGGACTTCATTTTGAGCCTGTGGCCGTACATGGAAGAAGGATAGTCAGATACTTATCCTACGATTCACTCATATACCAGGGGCCCATTGGGGGACTTCATTTTGAGCCTGTGGCCGTACATGGAAGAAGGATAGTCAGATACTTATCCTACGATTCACTCATATACCAGGAGCCCATTGGGGACCTTGACTTTGAACCTATGGTCAGTACATAGAAGGAGGATATTCGGGCACTTATCATGCAGCAGGCCCTGGGTTTTTATTATTATACAAACCTCAATAACACCTTTACCAGGATATGCAATTTTCAACCATTCACCCATCAAATATATTAATTACATTATTTAATATGCTTCATATTCTTCCCCCCAATAATACACCGAATCCATGTTAGAGAAGTCCCTCCCGGACTTAAAGCATGGAGATATGAAGCAAAGCAGGAGGTACATTGTGACAGGATTTCGAGATTGTTACCTTTCTCAACAAAGTATTGTTGTTCAATGTTTACCCGTCTTACTGTTAACCGCTGTAGCTTGTCTTATTACACTAATGATTGTTTCTTAACATGGAAACTAACCCCCAGTTTAAATTTCAACCCTTCAGCCCAGTGCTTGATATGGCACGTAAGCAAGACTTGAATGACTTCAACTTTCCTAAAGCAGGCACATCTAAAAATGACTAAGCAACATTTAGCAACGCATGAGTGGCACTCAAGGCTTCAATTACATCACAAATGTCTACCACGAAGGCAATAAAAATAAATAAAGACAATTATGTGCGTCTACGATCTAAATTTAAGTGCTTGGATTCTGCATTTACATTTAGGTTAAGAATTGTTTTGTACAGAAAAAAAAGCATATAGGCCGATAAAAAACGAAGGGGTAAAAAAATGCAAGTGGGAATCTAACTTTTAGTGTTAAACTTGCTGTAAATCCTTTAGGCACACACATCAACTACACACACATAGTGACAGAAGATGAGACGCCAACAACAGTCACACACAGAACAGGGCTTGTTAGGATTAACATGGGAAGTAGTGGCAATGGTGCCTGTAAGAGGTGGTGTCAGCCAGAATTAAAGCCAACTGCCCTATAACATGGCCTGAACTTACATAGAACAGTAAAGTGGCTATCCGGTTGGCTTGCTCAGGAGGAAATGCATGTTTTTCGTCTCTCTGTGATAATGATAGGATTGTTAATAATACAAGCAGGGTATAAATCAACAAAATAGACTTCAAACATAATACAAATTATAACCCGTTTCTAGCCTAACTACAGCCAGTGCTAAGAGCAATATAATAGTAAACATACTATTGCAGATATTCACACCAAGAGCAGATAATAATGTTATTTAGGTGATTAATATCAATATTATATAAGATCAAACAGAAATTATTTTACTCATAATTTTAATATTGCAAAACAATTTGAACAAAATGTTTTTCTTGGAACTCCAACATTTGAAATGCATGTTGAAAAGTTGAAAGTGAAGGAAATAACAGATTTGATTAATATTAGCTGCTCTGGTTTGATATATCTGCAATAATTCCCTACCCAAACTAAATGTGGCACACATGTGCACTACTGTAAACACCAAGCAATGCCCCTCTCCCAGCTAGGGGAGACCACTCTAAACACTTACATAATACAACAGGGTGGCAATCCGACGACCCACAGCTATTTCATGAGGTGTTGTCAATTTCCTCTGTAAGATATTTCCCAGTACACATCATCAAACACATGAATAGTATATTTTATTTTTGTTATATTCTTTGATGGGCATAACGGTCAAATCCAGAAACCTGAATCTTCTGCATATTATAAGACCATCTTTAAATTATGTACATACATATGCATATACCTGAAGTCTTTTATTACCACATAAAGCGGAACAAAACTTCTACATATGCTAGTTTGAATAGACCTCTGATACTAGATAATAACTCTTAAAAGGTAACAAAACATACATGTCAAAAAAAAGACTACAAGCTTGGAGTTTAACAGCACACTTATTCGCGGGGAACCATCCCAAATAGGTTAAGTATGTTTGTTTGTTTGATTGGGGTTTAACGTCGTACTCAAGGGTATTTGAATTATATGACGACACATTGTCCACTTCACACTGTTCCTTGCCCTAGTATGATGGAAAACCGTGAGGAAACCTCGTAAAAACCACCCCGCAATTGCCGGAGCCACATCTTGTGACTCACTCATATACCGGAGGGTCGACAGACGGACTCGTTCCTGTGAACGGTAAATCAAAGTAAGCGTTAGAAAGCGCGCTCACTAATCACTGCGCCACGACCAGGTTAAGTATGGATTCATAGTATATTAAGGTGTGTTTGCTTGATTGGGGTTAAATGTTGTACTCCACCGTAATTCACTTCTATGATGTGGAGGACAGATATCACTTTGTTCCTGGCCTAGATATAGTGGTGAACCAGGCAGCCTTATATAAACCATCCACCCGATCAACATCCTCAAGGTGGGACTCTCAGACCGGATGGTCATATGGGTTCAAAGCCATGGAGGGTACATTAAAGTAGGATAAGAAAGTGGACCCGCTAACAATAGGGAATGGTCCCAGTATATTACAGACACAGAAGAGATGATTGGTGCTTTACGCCATACTCAATAGGTTTGTTTGTTTGATTGGGGTTTAACTTCGTACTCATGGGTTTTTCACTTATAGGACAACGGAATGTCCAATTAACAATGTTCCTGGCCTAATTACGGTGGAAAACCGTGAAGAAACCTCGTAAAAACCACCCCCGTGATTGCCGGAGTCACATCGTGTGACTTACTCATATACCTGAGGGTGGACAGACGGGCTCGATCCTGTGAACGGTAAATCAAAGTTGGCTTCTATAAGTGTGCACGCTAACCACTAAGCCATGGCCGCGGGGCCTACTCAATAGGTATATTACCCAGTGTCCTCCCACAGTTAGTGGGAACAATACCTGATCAACAGTGTATAGCAATGCAAACCAACAATACATACAATGCATTGGGCCTTCAATAGACAGGGCCAGTTCCACAATACTATCTCTGTCTTAATTAATCCTAAGGCCTCATGGTGACAATGGCACAAATCAAGCTGTTTAAGCAAAATAGTTATTGAGAACTGTCATTCTACCAATAAAAAAGAACGCTTATAAGCCAAATTGTGTAGCAATTTTCTTGTATTTAAAGAAACCCTATATCGTGGATCCGAACAGCTTAGAAACAATCTATACTTACTCTAGCGAAGTCAAAATGAGGTTCATAATGGCCTCCTATACCGTAATTGACAACCTGAAATCATGGCAGTTAAGAAACAGGATTAAATGGTGTAAATACAATATTTTTATCTGTAAACAATGTGCATCCTACCCTGGTTCCCTCGAAGCTTAGGAGCAGCATGAAGCGACTTTGTTTGGAGTCTTATGTTTGTTTGTTTGATTGGGGTTTAACGTCGTTTTCAAGGGTATTTCACTTATATGACGATGTGCCAGCCCAATGGGTGAAGGAAACCACCCTCGATACCACTAGCAACAAACAAACTTCACAGGAAAAATACAGGACAACAGGATGCAATACAGACATCGCAAACAGATCAGCTTCCTGTTCCCCTTAAGCTCTGAGAGTACCAGGGCAACATGAAGCTCCCTCTAACCACCAGTTGGAGACATGTGTGAAGTGTGAATGCCCTGTTGTGTAATTGTTTGTTACCATGCAGGGGGTTTACTCGACTTATGGATTGACATCAGCGCCATCATAGGTTAAATAACTCTGTTATGTGTATGACAGTAAAAGAATCAAATAAGTAAACAAGGTGCTCCTAATATAACCTTCATCAGAAGTCTATTAATTAAGTTAATAGACTTCGGCCTTCATGTATTTGAATGTAATATTGCTACTATTGTCAGTCCAATCAATTTACATTTCATACAATGGTTACAACTTTAGGCATCACAGGCAAATTTATGTAATTTGTAACACAGAAACACACACATTAACAGGTTACTAGTTAGCAGTTTGTTGTTTGATTTTTTGGTTATTTTAACTCATGAGGCTGTCTGCCAGCTTAATGGGTGGAGGCAACCACCCTGGACTCCACTGGCAACAAATAAAGACAGGACAGTTCAGAAACATCACTTAAAGTTCCACTTCTTGTTGCCCCTTAGCTCATAGGGCAGCAGAGCAACTGGAAGTAGCAGCCATCCACTTGCACACTAGTTATCATACGCCCGTCATTTGACAGGACGTATTATGTTACGGGGCTGTCCATTCATCTGTCTATCCGCAACTTTTTGGTTTTACGGACATTAACTTGAAAACCGCTTACTGAATTCAAATCTAGTACTTGTGTTCCATGTGACAAGACGTCGCTTGGGATTGATTTTGGTGTATGCCGCGCCACCTGGTGGCAAAGTCTAACTTTCGTTTCTGTTTGTTGATTTGAAATCTTCTTGTGGAATTCGAATCAAACTTAGTATGATTTTTTCCATGTGACAAGACGTCACTTGGTATTCATTTTGGTGTGTGACAAACTACAGGTGGCGCCACCTGGTGGCAAAGTCCAAATTCTGTTTTCGTTTGTTAATTTGAAAACTTCTTGTTGAATTCGAATCAAACTTTATGTGACTGTTCCATGTGACAAGACGTCTCTTGAGATTAGTTTTGGTGTATGTCAGTATTTCAGTGAAGTACTGGTGGGATTGCTACATATTGCTGCTTCCATATTTGGTTGCCTATAAATTCATGATACTTGGCGGACTACCAAGAAAGTTGTGTTTAAAGACAACCTGCCTAATACCATATTCCTCTGGGAGCATGATTAATGGAGACCAGACAACTAAACGGTTTAAACGAGATAGCTTATATTAGGATAAGAGGTGATCTACATGTAGAAAGTTTGATTTTTAATCTTGTTATTGGTTACCTGTAAATCTTCTGAGGTCTCCTGGTTTATTTTGGATACTGCTCCTATCCTCTTGTTGATTCTGTCAAAAATAGGATGCTCAAAGCCTTTCAACCAAGCACTGAAATGAAACAACGTCTCTATCACTTCAGGAAATGGAACTTGCGCGTACAAAGTATGGAAAAAGTGTCAATGTTCTTTATTTACAGTGTCCTTCTTATTATTTTACGTTTAGACAATTACAGAATACACACCTAGAGCATTGCTCTGATATAGTGCTATGATACTCTCAGCCATGTAATTTGTGAAAATCAGATCCTGAAATAAAACGGTGAGTTTTTACTTTTGAATGACTGTATATTAAGCAAAAATGCCCACATCAGAAACAATATTGCACAAAGAGAATAACCCATGGTACAGACAGGCAAGTGATAATACAAAAAAAAAAACTTCCTAAAAATGACAAATTTGTGTGCACATTCACAGAATTGGAATTCAGGCTGAACTGACATTTAAATAAGATCACAAAGGTTAAATTAACAATAAGACTTGTTCTCTTTCTTCATCAAATATCAAATACTTGATCTATATTAAGAGAAGAAAACAACCTACACAATCAGAACATATCATTATATCTTACATATTGATAAAAGTTTCTATTTTAATTATTTTATGTAAACTTGAAAACTAATCTAAGTTACATTTGAAATTATACTAGTAATCAATGTTAACCAAGGATATTTGAATATATTTAATTCAACCGAGTGGCATTATAGATAGAGATTGCATAAATCAGATTATCCTCATGTGCTACAAGAACAATACACATGGTTGAGATGCTCTCTACTGATTTCAGGAGTTCATTGCAGCCATAAAAGTAAGCAATTTTCAAAATGTAATAAAAAAAACTTGGCTTCAAACGTCTTGTTGATGTAGCACCTAAAGAATCTCACCAAAATTCATACTAAGCTAATTTTAGACCAACAACTCAACAACAGGATTTTAAGTTACATGACACTATTACTACATTAGAAGTATGGAGAGTGCTTGTTTCACCATAGCACCATGTACAATTCACCATTGTGCATGTAAATGAAGGGCTGATTGCTCGAAATGCTATTAAATTTAATCCCCTTTCAACAAATCAAGTCATGTTGAAAGTCTATCACTTATTCTCTATTAGCGGTTTAATCTCGTGACTGCGACAAATAGTCTTTCGAGCAACTGGACCCAGCTATATATTGTTTTGTATAAAGCATGTCTCGAGTAGTACAGATGAGACCAAATCAGTTGTGATTTACATTGATATGCATTAGTAAGGTGCATTGTACTTCAGGCATGACAGATCTATAGAGAGAAAAGCAGTGCAATGTAGGACAACAAATAATAGACATGAAGACAACACATATATGTACTATACAGAGTATCATGGGCAACACCAAAGACTTGCTTAGACTGAGTTATAAAGGCTGCTTATACAGAGTAGTTCAATGGTCATGTGACAATTCACAATACAAGACAGATCAGAGGACAAGCATTCAATATTTAGTTTAATTACACCATTGTACAGAATGCAAAAATAATATTTAGTAGGGGGATAAAAATACAATAGAATTTTTCTCATAGAATTTTACATATTTATTTAAATTGAAGACAAAAATTTTAATAGGGGTTTAATGTTTTTAATAAGGTTATAGAAAATGTTGCTTGCTAAATAGGTGTTATTATAGTGGAATGATGCAGGTCACTGATAGGCCTACTATTGACACACAAATAGAGGTATATATCATAACACACAAAAACTACATTGCTTGATTTCAGGACCATTCTAAACACAAAGACAACAAGCATTTCAGGGGGTTTTCATAATGATGGAAAGTTAATCTCCCTTCAGTGGTGAGCATTTCAGGGGGTTTTCATAATGTTGGAAAGTTAATCTGCCTTCAGTGGTGAATGAAGACAGCATTACCATGCTTCAAACAAAATGCCCTTTCCCAGATGGTCAACTATTACGGTTGGAGTTGGAAAATTGACGAATCTTAGATTAATTATATATATTTCTTGATTAATTATATACATTATTAATGGATTAACCTTAAGACATTAGTCACAGCAGCAAAGATGCAGTCAGAGAAAATAAGGTATTTGCCTAGAACAGTTAAAGAAATGTTCCAGAAAATGTCCCTATTTAAGAATGGTGATTGGTTCCCTGCTGATCTGACTGTTCAGATTGACCTCATTGTAGACAGAAGTTTGAACTGGTTGGTCAAATCAAAGGTCAAACGGACTACTTTCATCCCAAATAACCATGGGGTCTCTGATGGACAAGGATCGAGGCTCATGACCTCAATATTATACCTTTTATGGGATAAATTCCCCATGCCAGCTAGGACTTAGGTAGAGGGGTGTTCACCTCTCCAAATGGACACCCTGAATTGATTAATTAGACACCCTGTTTTAAGAACCTTTAACATGCAGGAGATATAGAAACTGTTAAAATTGGGAACCCAGTTACTTAAACAAAATGACCATTTTGGACATAAATACTTTTGATTTCTGGCTAAGCCCCTGCATGCCAATTATGAGAATATTAACTATATATGAAAGAACAAGGAACATTTGTCTGGTTGTTCTATTCCTTTTTTTTTTTTAAAATAACCTGTACTATAGGAATTATGTAACAGAAGATTGTGTCCATCAACTTGAAATTCAATCATTTCAAAAGACATGGTTTTCTAAGCTTTAATAATAAAGTCCATAGTCCGGGCCCAGAGTATGGTGCATTATTTTGGGTTTTTTTCACAAAAGGATTTAAATTGATGAAGTGGTATAGTTTTCAAGCCTCAGCAATAAAGCACTGCAAAAAAAAGCGCAATCATTTTAATATGCAATGCAAGAAAAACTGATTTATTGTTATACTCCTGCTCTCCTTGGCCTGTATCAGTGTGTTGAGCTGGACCTTGTCATTACAACTGAACAAATCTACAGTCGATTACAGACTGGTCTAAATCCATTAGTCGGAATGTCTGGGCAAACATTTAAGAATAATGGTGAGTCTTGCTTTTGCCGTTAAAGATGTTAAGCAAATACAACAGCAATGTCTGTGAATAAGTTCTACAGTTAGAGAATACACAGGAGGATTTCTACACCCAAACCCTCGCACAGGATCTACACAGATATACAATAGAGCTATTAATAGCAGACTATTTCTAGAGAGTTTCCCACGATTGTTTTAAAAGTGGTAGTCAAACCTCTTGGCGATTCTGCGATTGCTCACAAGATTTTGAGTCCCTGATGTGGCTCTGTATAGCTGAAGTGTAAAACACACTCTTTATAAACATCCCTTTCAGAAGTTTTCATAGCAGTTCCAGAATCCAAGAGCAAAGCAAAAAAAAAAAAAACGAGAAACATACCCACATTTTGCAAAATTCTACAAATATTAGGCTACTCTATATTTTATTGTTTCCACCTGTTGTTTTCTTCTAAATATTTATTTTTACCCAGGTGGAAAGTAAATGATGATTCTTAGAAAAACCTGAAGTTTGTTTCTGGTAACATTAGATTATACATTTGCAGCAGACCAGCGATGAAGAAGCTTGAACAGAATATTTCTCACCTGATAATGTCTCATGCAGTGACAAGTCAAACAGACATTATGCAATGCTATGTAGTACATATATTTTAAACAAACAAGCCAAATTCATTTGGGCGAAACAATATACCTACCTAAACCTACTGAAGTGAGGGCGGCACATGCTTAGATCAAGGAATAGTGGACAATTTGGCTAGATGATGTTAATAAGAAGCTGAGTGATCTAATATGGAGTCCAGAAGACACAGGGTGGTTAGATCTAAAGAAGATCTACTGTAAAGGTAGCAAACATGCAGACAAATCATGCACTCTGTCTAATGACCCTACCTCTTACTGACACGATAGAAAGCGGTTTCCAGTTCGCCTGTAACAGCATTGTGAACTGTCGCCCTATGTAACTACACAGAATAAAAAAAAATGGTAGGGAATAAATTTCTTTACTGTTTTGGTTGAGAAGTCAGAGGGAAATCCATCAGTATATGCTGAGGAACCATTAAACTAAAGGGAAGCCCCATTACCTTTTGTAAAAAAAGACGATGAACTCTTTTGATATTTCACCACCAGCAATAAAAGGAAAAGCCAAGGAATAACATTTAATTACATGTATCTAAACTATCACACTTTCCGTTCCCCACATACAGTTAGCAGCCCATTGACAACCCTCACACACACACATATCTCCAACAACAAAAAAACAAAATAAAAATACATTTTATTGTGTAAATATTTTCGGAACAGATTCATTTGTTTTGGTATTTATGCCATACTTAAGGTTAATTTACTCATATTACAGTATATCAGTGCAATAGGTAAAGTAAAACACCTTCTACGTCGCTGGCAACAAACAGTTAAAAGAGAACAGGACAATCACAGGGTGTTATCAATTTAAAAACAAGCTTCGGATTGCCTTTAGATCTGAGAGCAAACACCTGTTTTTTGAAGAAGATATTAAGGCAAACAATTCAAATTTTTTTTTTAAGTTGTAGGAAAGCACTGAAAACGAAACTAGAAGCCAAAAACAATCCTACCTGACCCAGGAATTAATTAAACTAATTCATTAAACAGAAATGAAAGTAAAATAGACTCCAACACTTACTCTAGGTGTGGCAAATTTTTTGATAGTTTCTATTTCCACATCATTCATAAGATCGTGGAAGACAACAATCCATGGGTTTAAATAAACTTCCTCTTCCTTCACTGGTGACAACAACAACACTGGGTCGTTGTTGTGTTTGTATCGACACCTCAACTTATCTTGGTGTTTATATCTCTACAATAGAAAAAGAAAATTCCAAACTTTAGACTACAATTTCGGACATGACAACAAAAATACCCCTCAGTAAATTATTGGAGAGGGGTAAAAACTATTGCATGTTTAACTTACAAAAACATGCAAGTCAGTAATTATTTCAATATTTAATTAACAGATTAGGAGTAAAGAATAAAATTTCATCTCCTCTGAGAAAGTCATAGGTGAAATATTGCTAAATGGGCCACTAAACACCAATCAATCACTTTACTGAGAAAGTAAACCAATACATTACACTTACCTGTGTCTGTTCATTTCTACATAAAGCCTCGTATGTCAAAAATTCTTCTGTTGAACGATAAGGATCCATTTTACGTTCATTTTGCACAGCAGGAATCTGGTCATCTAACATTTTATCACCAAGTTGTCGTTGTAAACTGTTTTCATAAAAATCTCTGTTATTCTGCGCTCTCTCATGGTCAGGTACTGTCAGGGACAAAACAGAGATGTATCAAATCTGGTCAAATTTATCAAACATTGATGTTTTAATATCAAATAAGAAAATAAATAAATGCCTTATTTAAATTACAAGTCATTTATTAGACAGGTTGCAAACATTGACATATTTTTAACAGTTAAAAATATATATGAACTGAAGGAAAATTTGTATTCTTATAAGATGCTTGGACATAATTTTCTGTGAAGTATATACTCTTAAGACTTTATTTACTATGAAAAGAAAAACTCCATCAAAGTGAAAGTACTTACCTAATTGTAAAAGTTCTTTGGTTAATGCTAAAGCATGTCTCATATTGCCTTGCTACAAAATAAAATCATTGATACTGTTACAGGTGGCTCTGATGAACATAATTGCTACTATTTGGAGAGGTATCTTAAATTGAGGAATTGGTGTCGTTTGTTATCCTTTTACTTCATATCCTCTTAATTCTTTTTCAGAATATTAAAATCAAAACATCTAACGGAGCTTAATAGGGGCAGCTTGTCCACTACACGGCCCTTTCCTTAATAGACTTTTTGCCCTTTCTCTCTATATAAATATATAATAAACAAAAAGCTTAACTTCCACATGTTACATTGTATTGATTGGTTGGTGTTTTACTCTGTGATCAAGGGTATTACACTTTTATGACAGCAGTGTATTCCTACAATAATTAATTCAAGCACAACCTTAAAATGTGAAGTGTTTTGATACTGTTGGAAAGGTTATCTTTGTAAGTGCAAATTAAAGACAGCATGGATACTCTCCAAAACACCCAGCCGTTAATCAAAGGGCCGTTATACATTTAATTCTAAATAAAATAAAAATTAACAAAATTTAATAAATGAATAGAAATAATGTAGCTACATATTACAAGGATGGAAACATTTGGCCAAACCTTATGCAGGACGTTATTAAAACTTCTAACTATCAAAGCCTAGTAACAATGACTAAACCACCACCAAACATGAATATATAAAATATCCCTTTACCACGAGTAATAAGGCGTTTCAGTGTTTCAACAGAATTGTCAGAATTTCCTCTCTTATGTTTTAAAGGTAACATACTTGTCAGGTCTTCTGGTTGTGTGTGTTTATACGCAACATTGCAGTTTGTTGACCATTCAAATGAGCATTTCTACAGCCAACTGGTTTTGGTGATAAATTTGGACAATTATGTAACTATTTATTCATTTTCTAATCAATATCTGTCAACGGCGTCACATACAAAGCCATGTGAAGCTAGTCGGTGAGAAGTTAGCACATTCAATAAACAGCTTCATTGATTAGTTTCTTGATTGTAAATCTGGCTATTAAACGGCAAGTATTTGTTTACTTGTGGGGTTTCTGTTGATCAGTTCCACAGAACGGTGAACCTTACCATGGACATGGCGAAAGCCAGATAATCAAGTACAATTGTCCGTTCTACAGTTTTATTGGTTTCATTGAGCCCTCTCTCCAGCGCTACTTGCATCCACATCACTGTATGGTAGTAATCTTTCTGGTTGTAAGCAAATCGACCCAGCTGGAAACAATCCTCCGCTGGAATAAGGGAGATAATCAAGTGTTGACAGCCGATGACACTTGCTTTAAAGTTAGGGGAGAAGAAATAGGGTGCCTATGGGTCATTCTCATTCAAGGTTATATGCTAGGAAAGGTCATGGGTTAGAGTTAAATCCAGTGTTTGAATGTCCATTGGGTACAGTCATGCAAACATGCCTCCATAGTCATGCTTGAGCTAACTTATTAATAAGGGAACAGATATATTATATATGAGCCACCATCAAAAATGCAATATGAAAAAACTGCTGCATTAGTCCTGTCCAAATATATAAAAATTCATGCTACAAATGTAAGTTAATATCGTTTGATAGTAGGCTACATGTACACCGATGTGTTGTAATGTTAGTAGTGAGTTTTAAAAACAAAACATGCCATACAGATATGGTTGCAAAATAGATTAACTGTGGTAATATATTAATACACTTCACACTCCATTAATAACCATCAATTATGAATATTAACTTCCTTTTATTTCATTTTGGTTTATATGGGCTATAAATGTTCCTTTAAAACAAGAAAGATTTGCTTTTTCAGTTTGTTTGTTTATTAGCTTTGGGTTTTACTGCTAATGGATTTTACACTTCACAGTTAGTACTTAAGGTTATTTCACTCGTATGACTGTGTGCCAGATCAATGGATGAAGGAAATCCTCCTAAATGCCAATGACAACAAGCAATGGCAAGACATTAGCAGGATGCAACACAGAGACATTACAAAGAGAGCAGCAATGACCTCCAACCTCATGCTCCCTCTCCAGACGTACTGCCCTCCCCTTGTATGTTATAAATACTGAAGAACAATACATGTATGCATTGTATTGGTTTGATTTAGGTTTAACGCGATAATTAAGGTTATTTCACTCATATGATGTATACAATGTAAGTTATACATTATAGTATGTGAAATGAAAAGTGATCCCTTTAATATTTCTGTTAATATGTAAGGGGCTAGAGTAGCATCCATTTTTAAGTTGCGAGAAATTGTATTTATTCTTTGATCTGTTCATAAAAGAGAAGTGTCCCATACTTGGCTCTATAGGTGATAATTATTAGAAAAATTGAATGTAATCCGACATCACTCCATTCCAGCAAGATTAACGAGACCAATTTTATGTCCAATGAGGAGTAATCCTGTTGATAAATTGATGTTAATTACAAAGGTGTCAAACCAGGTGTGTCCTTAGACTAAATGATTAATATCTCCTCACACAAACTCGCCACCATTTTATGATAGACGAGACAGTTTTCCATAATAATTGGCGCCAGAAGTTCTGAAAGATTGTTACGTGTATCTGTGCACGTACGTAAATTCTGTACAATATCCAAATTATTACTACAATAGCCTTTATTAACTCAGACTTGGGTACCTTGTTAAAAAACTAAATTAGCACAAATTATGGGATAGATGTTATCTTTTCCTGAGAGCTGCCAGTCACTGACAGGATAATTTTCTCACATTATTCGAGCCTAGTATTCCTTAATGTGTAAGTTTGAGGTATTTTTTATTTATTTAATTGATCTGTCTAAATCGACACCTTCCCAATTTAAAACTACAGAGGAAATTGATAGAGGAAGTATTGTAGTTGAGAATCCACTCTCCTATCAAGATATATCATTTTAGGTTAATTGGGATTTTAAATATTTATGAACAGAATTACATCGGTCTTGTTAATGCTGATAGTTATGGATTACCTAATTTCCTGTTATTAATTGATGAGAGGGTCAATACTTTACTCTTGTTACAATTCATACTGGTGAAATATAGTATGGTATAACAATAATTTAAGGACTAGTTAGGAATAGAAGCAGCAGAAAATATGGATTAAGGTAATAACATGTTATGGAAAACTATAACTTACAAGTTTGGGTTCTTAACAATGTTGTGTTATAAGGGACCAATCCAAAAAATCCTCATTATTTTAACCCCTGATAATGTGTGTGTTGTTGAAAATTTCTGAACTAGAATCTATTCAAACTAAGAAAGCAACAAAAAAATACTGTTTTATCTTTGACTCAATTTGTGAATATAAACAAGTGGTACATCGTATTTGTTAATCATATTTATTATGTTTTTGTCAGTTTAATACCTTCACTCCCAACAGTGGTATATCAATAGTGTTAAATAATAATAAAAAATGCATTCACTACAAATTGTTCTGTGTCAAAGACCTTCGTCTGTATTATGATGTGACAGTATACATATGAACACATGTCATTTCACCTCAAAATGTCATTCTATTTTATGTCGCTTATGGAATAGTGCCATACTGTTTCGAGTTAACCAAGTTCAATATTGTAACAGAATGTTTATTTAAAAAAAAAAGCAGCTCCAATTTATGCATTTAACTTTGATGTGACTATTAAAAAGAATATTACACAATGCAGTTTGAATACCATACTGTCGTTGTTGTGAATGGTTGAATTAGTAGAATGGCACTACATGGATAAACTCAAGCAATATTCATGGTATTCAAACTTCGCTGTGTAATAGCCTCTCGATATATTTAACATATTTTCCGTTGCCGATTTATCTTTATATGTTTGGATTAGCTGTGTGGTTATTTTATTATAAATTTTACACGCAAGAGATTATATCACCCACTCCTTTACAATATTAAAGATGAAAACAACACCATCACCAAAGTCCGGGGTATTTTCATTTATTAAATCCTACCTGGTACATTGAATAGGAGAGATAATCTAGAATGTCCGATTTGTCAGCAGTTTTATTGAGCTCTTTCCCCAACCTGGATAACGATTCCTCCATCCATAGAATAGTGTGATAGAAATCACTTCCTTCATAGGACAGCTTACCCAGGTCAAAACAATCCCCAGCTGAAATTATCAAAGACATTCCGCATGCAAATACTGGGGTAGATTGTTAGTTACATAACAGAGTTCATTAACACATATCAACATTCGTGGTTATAAAAGGATAAATAGAAAATTATTTCTCTGAAGAGGTTATTTCATCATAATACACAAGTGGTCTAATTCTGAAAAATGATAACTTTATTTCGTATCACAAGGATGATGGCATAATAAATGCTGAACTATTAAGCCAAAATGTTATTGTTTTACACTTCTTGTATTTTATGTTAATGTCCATGTATGTTTGAGGTTATTTAGCTATAATGCAAATTATATAAAAATACATCAAAATCAGCTCTTTATTTACATGTATCATTCTGTTCAGGGAGTTTTTCACCTCCATATTCTTCTTAACTGCATTAAACTTCTTTCTTTAAACCGTTACTTTTGCAATTAATTACAAATTAACTTTCATGGTCTGGAAAACTCTTTTCGTGACAGTTTTGAATTACATGGTTAACTGGTTGTTAGACCTTTTGTTGTAAAGCTTTTATTTTTAGGTTAAAACTTATCTTTCCCAAATGCAAAAAAACCCCAACATTCCACAACTTTTAACAAATGTTGATTAGAATTTAATTTTGTTTCTCATTTGTGGACATTGATGCGAGGTTTATTGAGAACAGTTTGGGTTGAACTACATGCATGTTGGTATCGTTATAACAGTTTGCCCAGTTATTCAATTATATGACCAGACTTGATTAGGCATTCAACATTTCAAGTTAAATCAACACTGGTCAATCTCATGAAAAAACAACACTGATTAAATTTGTTTGTTTGTTTGATTGATTGGGGTTTAACGTCATACTCTAGGTTATTTCCACTGATTAGAGTATTTCTAGCAGTGTTATCAGCTGTAATGGCTGTCATTTAATGACAACAATGCTTCTACAGCTGCGTGCAGTGATAAGGACTCCTGGAATAATTGAGCTATTTCATGTTAATGGGCAATTGCTTAAAGTCTTTCACTATTAAAAGCCTTCAAAACAGGGTTTGTTTTTTCAGTGACTTTTGAAGATGGTGAATATTGATTTTCTTTAAGTTAAGGGCTGCAGAGATTCCTATTAAAGAGGACCGTTTGGGACAGCAGTGAAACTGAAGTGGTTCCTTGTCCTATGTTTACACCAATGGTGGGCTGATCGTGATAAGAATCCTTCAACACGTTCACTGCTCACAATTATCGTCAGACTTACTTCAATTATCAAACTACAATAGAGTAAAGTAATCTCTACAGGCAGACAAACCATATGATGTGATATGATCATCAATTAAACAAATGTACATCTGTACAAGTCAATATACATATTCCGGAGAATACACATTATTACTGTGCACCTGTTTTTATTTTCAGGTATATAGGGTTTATTTTTATGTTTAAAAATATCCTCTTTTTTCAAACTGCTCTGGATGTGATCAATGCTACAGCTGACTGCACATACCTGATGTTTAATCTTGTTTCATATTCAGTCTGAGGCTGAGTATTGAATACAAAACAACCACAAACATGTATGTGCAGGTACATGTATAGAAATCATTTGTTTTTAATATACAACACATGTGACAGGCATTACAAGGTTCATAAATCTTTGTTTTTATAGGCATGCCGACATTCAAAGTGCAACAGACAGAAAAGTTATTAAATTGGTATTTAACAAAAACAAACAAAATGTAAAATCTTCGAAAAGAGAAATGTCATTAAATTTTGTATCACACAAGAGTTTTTATATACATCTGTAAATTCAATTCAATAGATTTATGTGTCATTAAATACAGGCTGTAAAATCTGGAACTCCGATGACAGTTAGAAATGTAATAGAGATTTAAATTAAGACATAAAGAAATAGAAGTAATGCCCAGGTGTTTAATCAAGCTTCACTTACCTGTTAATTGCGTTGAGATTGTACCACCCAGATCTCCAGAGGCAATCTTTCTTGTGTCTAGTTGATATGTATCTTGTAATCTTAACAAGGCAGCAGCTACCCCATTTAAATCTTCAGAATCAGGGAAATTCTGACGATAGCTATTTATTTTTGATAGCACTTCTGAAATTAGAATAAAAAATCATCTTGAAGTTTGGTCTAAATAATGGGATATGACGATTATTGCCAACACCATTTTCTGAAATTACGAATACTAAAAAAATATGATTTTTCTTTAGATGTTATCTTTAATAACTTCACAACTTCTGGTTTAATTTGAACTTTTTAAATATCTAAATTTGATAAAGTTAACTTGAAAACTGTTTGATTTCAACAGATATTATAATGTACAGGCAGACAGTAGTATGTAAGTTTTGCCAAGTACAGCACTGGTGCGCATGACACTAGAGTCATTTAATGATCATAGACAGTAAACATCCCAAAGATCTTTTTATGCAATAACCTCTAATTATTTAAGTCTCAAGTACATGTAGCTACATGTAAGAATTTATGATCAA
>JAVFBX010054917.1:0-17194 GCA_034783855.1 Mopalia kennerleyi | reverse complement strand
TAAACCACTCAACAGCCGGGCAAAAAAGAAGAGGACATTCATAGCGCCTTACCTCCTTCCAGGTTCTCAAGTCGCGACATATGATGCTAGTCAATCTGGATTTTTTTTACAGTCGTTTAAATTTCTGTTGACGTGTTTATTTTCAACTTACTAGAACTGCTCTAACAGATGGTTTCTATGACCATCTTGATTGTATGAGCATGTCCACGTTTATGTACCTTCAGAGGACCGGTTATCGGCCATCTCATGTGCTGCATGCTCTTCTAGAGGTTCATTCAGGCAGATCAATACTTAGGGAGCTTTCTTTCAAGTTCCTCACAAAACAACTGTTTTTGTCTCATTAGAGATTACACACCAAACGGGATATTGATCAACAAAACACTTACATAGCATGTGTAATAATAACGTAAGTGATAACTCGTGATCGCTCAGTTAGACTTTGCCTGATGAGTTGCTGTTAACTAATGTGCACAAAATTAAACCGCCAAAGGTATCATTCGCCTTCAATGAAGCCCCACTACAGTAGTGATAATCATGGTCCAGACATAGATATCTTTTAAATATTTTTAAAATATATTTTACATTATAAATAGGTGTTTCGAGAAAAGGTCGTCTTGAGACCAGAATATAACTGGAATGTAGCTCATTTCCTAACCCTTTCTCTGTTACCTATAGTCTATCTGCGATCTGTTCAGGAACAAGGTGTTAAGCACCATTAAACAACAAAGACACCAATGTTGCCTTAGCTTCACGTTACATCTGCCTACTTATGCCATTTTATATAACCGTGGTAAAACCCCATTTTAAGAATACACTACACACATTTGCTCTCAATCTACTTATCTTTACTATACCACCATTGTCAGTTTGGGCAGCCTACCTGTAAGTTACGTTTTACTGTATACGTAACGAGGTGCTTATTGAGCCATGGATATGGGATGCTCATGTCCTTGTTCAGGCAGGTAGACAATTTTTCAGCACTTACAGTCTGGTTAATTATCAGACTATAACTTTGTTTCGCTTTGTAATCACGCCTGTTCTACACATCCCAGAATATATGGGCACACAGAACAAGAACATTCAAATTCATACTGACGTGAGTTATGCGTGTGCTGGATGGAACTGGTCATATGGAAAATGTCTACTTCCTCTTTGCACTTATTGACGACCATAAATACCTTGTGATATTCGATTGTCAGCCGTACACCTTAGTTTGATGTCATATTTTTGACGAGTATACCAGAAATGGGTATGCCGTTGTTCCATGTACGTCAATTCAGATGTTATGTCATAATGAGCTTAATGCAGCCATTTCTGTATTTTTCTTTGTTTTTGGATTGAAAAGGACAAAAAGGTAAAAAACAATGCTTGATTTTAAAGGCTTCTTGCTCATTGTCCATCAATTTGGGACAAGTCAAGTTGATATATCTCCGTGATTTGGAAAACCCTAGAAAGTCTGTAGAATGCAAAAAATGAGAAAACAAATGATCAGTATCTATGTATTGTTGGAGATTTGCTGACATACTTTGTTCTCCCAGATGGAAAACTACTGATAGGAAAGAGTTTCCGTCACCTTCACGTGATAAACTGATGGGATAAAGTCTAGTTGGTCTAAATATGGGTCTAACTCAATTTTTCACTTAAGTTCGACGTACTAGGTTTTTTCAGATCACAGAAGGTATGAGTGAAACACCCATGTGAACGTTAAACATCAACCATAACAAAATAAAGATAAAAACCCCTCAAAGACCAAATATATATTCCTGGAGTACATTTTCATGAAAATGTTTCCAACCCAGGAGCCTGAGTTCATCTTTTAAAAACCCGGTGCTGACCAGAATAATCTGCATCTGTATCAAAAGTTCAACTGTGGATCAAATAGGACATTTGTTCCTTATCTTCTAATTACTTTCATTAAGCATTTTGTATAGCAACAGATTTGAACCCAAGACAGAATATTTGAAGGTTTGGTTTTGAAAATATTTTTCGTTACTATTTTTCAGGAAACTTAAAAAAGTCAAAATTGTTGAATTCATGTAAATAGTCAATATTTCCCTAAATAAAGACTTTTGTATTGTTGTATCCTATGATCCCGTTAAACCCCAATGCGTGTCCTGCTCAAAATTTGAAGAGGCCCACACCTCAGAATAAGTGAAGAGGCCCAAGATTATCGCCCAGCCCATCCGTCAGCGTCCGCTGCCCATGGCGATAAGGTTTTTTCCAGGATACTAAGCCTGTCGTTTGAGGTGCTGCAACTGTCGTTCAAATCCCGAGGTGAACTGAGGTGAACACAGTTTTTCTCTCAACGTTTTTACCTATACCTTTTTATTTGTGTGCTTAAAGTTATGATACATTTTCACTTAACAAAAATGTCATTATCTTCTCTCAAGATGCCTATAGGTTACCCATAACTACTCAAGATTAAGATCTTCCTAGAAACTTGTCTCTGGGAGTAATCTCGAGCATAAGATGATTCATCGATTTTTAACGTGTAAATCGACACCCGTGTGTCAATGTGAATTTTTTTTTTAAATATAAATTTTAAATGTAGAGAAATCGTCTTCATAGTTCCATCGCCGACCTATATAGTTCCTGTCTCCAAGATATAAATCAGATATATGTTTATAACCTTTCTGTACTGTTGTCGTTCCCATGTGTAGTTTCCACAGCCCAGTGAGAGAAATAGATGAAAGCTGACAACAAGAACCGTCGAGCTGTGATTGTGTGTGTTTTTCAAACTAGATCGTTATTTAATGTACTGTATTTATGAAAGTATCTGATTTCTCGTTGAAACAATCCTATATCCAAGACCTAAGCGGCTAATATGAACTTTGATATTTTCAACGTGATAAACCATTTCCATTAACACCGATACATAACTTGTATTTATAACATGCTGGAAATTTCCTTTTCATCGATTTGTCATTGCCAATTGATAGTATTTCTAATCTCAGTTGTAAATATCAAGCGCTAGTTTGTTTCCACATCAATTCGGATGGAAATGCTGATACCGAAAATGTCCTCAATGGTTTAAATTGGCTTTTGTCATGTCGTATTGGATAATTTACAAGCGTTGACGGAACAATTTTCACCTTCTACAAATGAATTACCTTTTACACCATTGTGTATATCTGATAGTGATTTGATGGGTGAGCGGGTGGATGGATGGAGAGAGCGGGTAGGGATGGAAAGAGAGAGAGAGGGGGGGGGGAGGGGGGCGTAGGGACGGAGCGATAGGAGAGAGGGATAGGTGATTTAGTGAGTGTTTCTGTGCGTGCGTTCGTACATTTGCTCTCAATCTGCTTATCTTTACTACCACCATTGTCAGTTTGGGCAGCCTACCTGTAAGTTACGTTTTACTGTATACTTAGGCTAACGAGGTGCTTAATGAACCATGGACAGGGTGTGCTTATGTCCTTGTTCAGGCAGGTAAACAATTTTTTAGCACTGATAGTCTGGTTAATTGTCAGTCTATATAACTTGGTTGCGCTTTGTAATCACACCTGTTCTACACATCCTAGAATATATGGGCACACAAAAAAAAAACATTCAAATTCACACTGACGTAAGTCTGACGTAAATCTGATAACGTCTGACATAGTTTCTCCAAATAATGAGTTATGCGTGTGCTGGATGGAACTGGTCATATGGAAAATTTCTACTTCCTCTTTGCACTTATTGACGACCATAAATACCTTTGTGATATTCGATCGTCAGCCGTACACCTGAGTTTGATGTGATATTTTTGACGAGTATTCCAAAATGGGTATGCGGTTATTCCATGTACGTCAATTCAGATGTTTTGTCATAATGAGCTTAATGCAGCCATTTTTGTATTTTTCTTTCTTTTACGGATTGAAAAGGACAAAAAGGTAAAAAAAAAGCTTGATTTTAAAGGCTTCTTGCTCATTGTCCATCAATTTGGGACAAGTCAAGTTGATATATCTCCGTGATTTGGAAAACCCTAGAAAGTCTGTAGAATGCAAAAAATGAGAAAACAAATGATCAGTATCTATGTATTGTTGGAGATTTGCTGACATACTTTGTTCTCCCAGATGGAAAACTACTGATAGGAAAGAGTTTCCGTCACCTTCACGTGATAAACTGATGGGGTAAAGTCTAGTTGGTCTAAATATGGGTCTAACTCAATTTTTCACTTAAATTCGATGTACTAGGTTTTTTCAGATCACAGAAGGTATGAGTGAAACACCCATGAATAAAACTTTAAACATCAACCATAACAAAATAAAGATGAAAAAAAAAATCCTCAAAGACCAAATATATATTCCTGGAGTACATTTTCATGAAAATGTTTCCAACCCAGGAGCATGAGTTCATCTTTTAAAAACCCGGTGCTGACCAGAATAATCTGCATCTGTATCAAAAGTTCAACATTGGATCAAATAGGACATTTGTTCTGTATCTTCTAATTACATTCTTTAAGCATTTTGTATAGCAACAGATTTGAACCCAAGACAGAATATTTGAAGGTTTGGTTTTGAAAAGATTTTTTGTTACTATTTTTCCGGAAACTGAAAAAAGTCACAATTGTTGAATTCATGTAAATAGTCAATATTTCCCGAAATAAAGACTTTTGTATTGTTGTATCCTAGGATCCCGTTAAACCCCAATGCGTGCCCTGCTCAAAATTCCAAGAGGCCCACACCCCAGATGAGTGAAGAGGCCCGAGATAATCGCCCAGCCCACCCGTCCGCGTCCGCTGCCCATGGCGATTAAGGTTTTTTCCTGGATACTTAGCCTGTCGCTTGAGGTGCTGCAACTGTGGTTCGAATCCCGAGGTGAACTGAGGTGAACACAGTTTTTCTCTCTACGTTTTTACCTATACCTTTTTATTTGTGTGCTTAAAATTATGATACATTTTCACTTAACAAAAATGTCATTACCTTCTCTCAGGATGTCTATAGGTTACCCATAACTACTCAAGATTAAGATCTTCCTAGAAATTTGTCTGGGAGTTCATCTCGAGCATAAGATGATTCATCGATTTTGAATGTAAATCGACACCCGTGTGTTAATGTGAATTTTGTTTTTTAAATATAAATTTTAAATGTAGAGAAATCGTCTTTATAGTTCCATCGCCGACCTATATAGTTCCTGTCTCTAAAATATAAATCAGATATATGTTTATAACCTTCTGTACTGTTGTCGTTCCCATGTGTAGTTTCCACAGCCCAGTGAGAGAAATAGATGAACGCTGACAACAAGAACCGTCGACCTGTGAATGTGCATGTTTTCCAAACTAGATCGTTATTTAATGTACTGTATTTATGAAAGTATCTGATTTCCCGTTGAAACAATCCTATATTCAAGACCTAAGCGGCTGATATGAACTTTGATATTTTCAACGTGATAAACCATTTCCATTAACACCGATACATACCTTGTATTTAAAACGTGCAGGAAATTTCCTTTTCATCGATTTGTCATTGCCAATTGATAGTATTTCTAATCTCAGTTGTAAATATCAAGCACTAATTTGTTTCCACATCAATTCTGATGGAAACGCTGATACCGAAAATGTCCTCAATGGTTTAAATTGTTTTTTGTCATGTCTTATTGGATAATTTACACACATGGACGGAACAATTTTCACCCTTCTACAAATGAAATGCCTTTTACACCATTGTGTACACATGGCAGAGTGATTTGATGGGTGAGTGGGTGGGTGGGATGGATGGAGAGAGGGAGGTAGGGACGGAGCGATAGGATAGGAGGCATGGGATGGGTGATTAAATGCGTTTCTGTGCGTGCGTGTGGGGTGGAGTGGGTGACTCGGCTGGTCGGTCAGCACAACTATTGAATGCAGACATTAATAGCTTGTGATTCGGCGCCCAAGACTTGAGAGTCGTGGGTTCAATTCCCACACTGATCTTAGTCTTAAATTGATTCTGATGTGGTATTCTAACTAGTAGATTGTTATACCACTATGAAGCAGCTATGGCAAGCCGTCTCATAACTTATACCTTTATTTTACATATGTCGAATTAGTTTTGCTTTTATTTTACTTCTTTACAGTTCTTTTACACATATGTGATTTTTTTTTTACCTATTTACTCTCATTTGAAAAAATAAAAGTGTATTCTACATATGTAGAATTCTTTCAACATATGTGAATTTTTTTTTCACATAAGTAAAATAAAACACAAAATCTACCTATTTTAAATATCTAAAAAAGAATTTCACTTATGTAAAACAAAGTTGTATTTGGCATACGTACAAAAGAGTTCCACTTGTCAAAACTACGGAGAAACGATTTCTCCCCGCAACAAGGGACTGTAACCAACCTTCGTTTGTGCTCCTATCGCCTTGTGTAGACTTTCAAGACGAATGCAGATTCTACTGACAGGCTAAGCGATAGCAAATAGCTGTGCAAGTTTAGCATTAGCAGGGCACACATCCAAGTCTAGACGGTTCATCAGAAAATGGTCCCCCTACAGCGAGAGTACAACAACAACAATGCAAAGCGCAGACTGCCAAAAGTCGAATAGCGATTTACACTCACATACATTTACAGTCTAACAGCGGCTGAAACACAAATCATACTTTCTATTCTGAAAAATGACAACGACAAATAAAGAGTGAATATTATATTCTGCCACGGGTTTATCCTAATTCAGTATTTTTATTGAAGTCTACATCAGTTTATTTTCCCGATGAATCGTACGCAGTAATATGCTCACTACGGATGGATTTGCCTCTGGTCAGGTTTAAGTTTTTGGAGCAAATTTATTGCCGCTAAGTCGAGGTTGCGAGGGAGAAATCAGAATTTGTTGGCTTGTATGCTTTTATTTCTCCCATGTACAAAAGAGTTCCACCGGCCTTTTTATTTTACATAGGTGAAAAAGATTTCCACATATATTGAATAAAGGTTTCTTCTACATATGTCGAATTCTTTTTCACATCATTGAATTGTTTTTCACAAAAGGGAATTCTTTTAAACTATTGAAAAATAAAAAATTACTTTACGTATGTGAAATTCTTTTTCACAAATGTATATTTCTTATTCACTTATTTTGAATTCTTTTTCCACATACGTGGGATTATTTTTCACATATGTAAAGTAAAGACATTTATTTTAAATATGTGAAAAAGAATTTCACATATGTAGAATAAAGATAAAATTGACAAAACTGCATGCCATAAGCCGCCATCTTGTTGAATAACTCACAAAAAACGAGCGGCTGGCGGGGAATATCTTATGTCTTTCGGCTCTACTGCATGGCTAACTGGTAACTTTGTTTGTCGTCTTATAGTTGTCTTGTCTTGTCGTTGTTATTATTGTAAGATATGACGTCGTTTTTAGTGTTAGGGATAGGTTTAATGTTAATCTTAGGGTTACTATAAGCCTCACATGAAGGACATTCCCGCGGTCACGTCGTGGTTGGTTTCCCGCAACCATTGAGAAAACGCTTCGTCGTGTGGTGGAAATAAGAAGGGTGTACAAACCCAATAAAACTACCAAAAACACACGCTGATTAAGAAACATGGGCGAATGCTATAGAGTTAAGCTGCACTTGGTAATGTGGGTTGTCCCTGCTGTGTTTCGACGCATTTGTTTTTCCTCTCCGAATTGTCGCTGGATTACTGATCTGTTCAATTGACAGAGCATTATGGCTATGTCTCTTAGGAAATATCTTAGAAAATTATTAAGCTATCTATTCCGTCGTGATTTTTTATTTATACGGAGTATTTATTTTCGACAGCAGATAAATACGAGCCCCACCGTTTAATCTCTGAATATTAGGAATATTCAGGAAATATCAAATGTATTAGTCACATGATGTCTGGACATCAACCAAAATTTCAACGGCAGAGACTTGTGAACATGAAAAATAAAAATAAATTGTTGCTTTTGAAGTATTGTCTCTCTTAAAGATATTAACTCATTTTGTTCGTCTTTTGTTTCCAGGTCCCTTGGATTTAGGAATGTTCAGCTGAGCTGGTGACCGTGGCAAGTTGGTGTACCCCAGAAAATGTCCACCGCGGATCTTTGAAAAGCTTTGATGTCAGGACACTTCATTAACGCTTCTTTCATTTAGAGACACGTCGACGACATCGAGTCCGCCTGTCAACCATCAGGTACATCAGTCGCCAGACTGGTTTTTGCGAGTTTTCTATCGGTTATCCATCGAATTTAAGCAACGAACAGTATGGGATGGACAATCAATCGTTATATAAGTGAACTACCATCGAAACGACGTTAAACCCCAAACAAACAAACATCTGGAGATAGAAGAAGAATTTAACTAAAGCTACTTCTGTGTTTCGTTTTAATACTCCACGGTAAAAGTAACAATGCACAAAGTATGCCCGGGCGTTACGCAGGAATTCTCGGTCCGAAAAGTGACCGTTTGGAAGTGGGCAGTAACGACATTAAACATTTGAGAACTGAAAAAATATTTCACCAAAATATGTCCCTCCACATGAGGCAGGTAAGGGATACAGATATGTTCCTGGAGATCTCAGAACTTTGGCCAACATTTTTTCGATGCAAGATATGTTTATTTGGCCACCAATCCGGTGCACACCAAAGGCACCGTTCACACATGGCTCACCATCGGAATTTGAGAAGAACAAGCCTGTTTTGTAGAAAAAAAGTAGGTAAGCTCATGTTTCATTATTTTGAAAGCAGGAAAACTAATATGCCTATGACATTGTGCATTTTTTCTGAAACCCTTTACGACAGCATGTTTTGTAAATGGTGTTACAGAATCTGACAATATGTCAACAGCGCTCAAAAGTAAACAACAGGGACATCCTATATTCTCATGGACAGGAAGTTCGGCTCCTTTTCTGGAAACAGATTGATGTGTATTTTTACATTACAAGCTAGCAGCTCAAAACCCCTTGTATTGTATTACAACATGATCCTTCCTCTCGCAGCGTTTTGAATATAGGCGCTGTATCATATCGGCTCGGAAAGCTCCCTGTCGGTTCAAAACAAGATGGGCAAAACGTTAACTGATAGTGTATAGCTTATACCATGCAATAGGCTGAAACTTCTTATGGGTGAAATATTAAGATAAAGTTCGATGTAAATCTCAATCAATCAAGTCTGGACACTTCTTATGTTAAACGAATTCGTACTATAAATTAAATAACAAAAAGCAAATCTGGCCACCTCTTGTGCTAAGGCACGTGTAGACGGGCCTTAATTGTGTTATCCGGGAAGGGACCATCGACACGCAAGAGTTGGGAATCGGGTGGCTGAGTAGTCTAGGTACATTGATAGGTTTCAACCTGCACAATGTTTTTAACTAGAATCTGTTCAAACTAAGAAAGTGCTATTCCAAAATAACAAAAATAATGTAAGCATTCATTTTCAAAAAGACACACCTCTTGTGTATAATGACGAACAGAGCTTCATGTTGAACAATTGTACAATTAAAATTGAATAACTTTTGTGTCAGGGAAATGGATAATCGATAAGAGGAGAATTATACATGGTCTAACACGCTGATAAAAATGACAAATATGCAAAGAATTTCCTATACGTCTTTGCTATAAGCCTTCATAACAATCGTTTACGCCTCGTTGTAGACCCTTACTTAATATTATGGCTTTATCTAACTCGGTGCGAAGAGCTGGAAGAAAGAAAGAAAATCCTGTTTATAAGATGTTTTACGTCAACGTAGCGACATTGCTTTCAGATGACGTGCCCCAAAACGGATTTTGTATGTCTCCATAGAGATACGGGTTTTTCCAAAATTGGCTTGACAATCGTTGTGGTTGAAATGCGACCTGATAACGCCTCATGGGCATTAAAGAAAGATAATCTTATTTGGTGTCAACGTAGTCTTATACCTTAACTATTGATTTAGGCGTAGAGTGCCACTAATAGTCAGTTATATTTGTGACCTGTATCATATCAGACATTATCAGTGTCGGTCATGTTAAAGTCCTGTGCTTTGGTTTAGGTAGACGGTTGGACGAAGAACCGGCTTGAAGACCAATATATTTAGAATTAATTTTTTGTGTCCTAATTTTTTTTGCCTTTTAGAAAGTGAGTATTAACAGTGTTTTAGTCATTTTGGGATATCACTTTCTATATCTGAACAGCTTCTAGTTCAGAAAATTTTGCAGGTTGAAACCTGTCCGGGAATCCGGTGTCACTCTCCTATCGGAGGGGAAGCGAATGTCCGCTACGTAGAGACTCCAGGTTACTAATCTTCTATTTTTGAAGAAGGCTGGGTGGCATTTACTGCTGGCGATTCGGTGCCTAACTTTGAGGGGTTGTGGCTTGTATTCCCGGATGGGTTTCAACTTGCAAAATTTTCTGAACTAGAATGTGTACAAAATTCAGGTTGTGTTATCCCAAAATAAGGAAAACACTGACTTATATTTAGGGTTAACAGTGGATTACCCAAGCAGCTGTGGTGGTAGTGTCTTTTTGCCCTTAGTTTTACATGGAAAAACTACGAAACTACGATTAGCCTTATCCGGCTTAAAGTAGATTATTTCCAAATAATTACGTCGCCACTTATCCAAAAAATACAGAAATATGTTGTTCGTTTAAAGCAATTATTTTCGTGCACTGGACTTCACTCAGCTTCACACGCCATTTAGACCTAATATATGTCATCAATTAAAGCTGTATGTTGCATAGTGGTTTATAAATGATCTTAGATACCCAAAATATTGCTCAAAATCCATGACGAATAATTGCAAGTTTACAAACCTGTGAATCCTTATAAGCGAACGATAGAGAAGCTATATATCGTTCTGCAGTATATCGCTCGGGAAACCTATTAAAATAGTGCCGCGCACTATATAGTTCATATATGGTTTAACACAATCATGTTATCTGTACTGAACTTTACAATAAATTAAAAATAACATTATATAATATGTGTGGAGAAAAAAAACCCACAACGAATACGAGCGAGACGTATTCCAATTTCTCATCTTGAATGCCAAACGATTCTTGCTTAAGGCTTTGTGTAAGAACACGAGAACTTATCCATTTGCCTTAACTATGATCAGCGAAGGTTATAATTCATAGGTGAATAAGTATCAGTAGAGGCCCTTAATAATAATGTTAAAAACCAAACTGATGTTTTAAAACGAAGCAGGTGTCTGGAGACAGCTTCCTGGTACCGTTGTGTTCTTGGAACTAAGATCTGTTGTCGCATATTTGATCAGTATTCTTTGTTGTCGGTGACGGTAACGTAGGATTTTTCTGGACATCCGGTTCGAACGACGTCATACCAGTGAAAAACCCTTAAAATTGAAGTGTTTGATTGGAATTTTATGAACACATTTAATATGCCATTTCGAGTGAACATAACACCCCAGTCAACCATTGCCTTGTTGTTGCTGCTTTTACTGATAAGCTGTTTGACCCTTGCTTTCCCACCAATTATCGTCAAATAAGTTAAATGTTCCTGAATCCTATCTAAAGGGAAATCGTTAAATATATTACACTACTAACTACATTACATGTATCCTGATTGTGAAAAAATGATTAATGTTTACTTGTTATTCTAAGTCAAAGCCTTAGAAAATGTGGTCCACTGGCTACGGACAGTTTCTTTGGAGTGTAGCAAATTTGTCAAAACACTTCATATTTGATGGTTGTGCTAGCGTCGGTTATTTTTTAAATACACCACAGTCATGTTCGTGAAATATACCCTTGAGCTCCGCATTAAACACCAATCAATCAATCAATGAATCAATAAATCAATCACTCACAAAATGTGATAAAGATATGACGTCATTAAAACGCTAGGTTTAAGGATTGGGGTATCTTCTCGCCTTCTCACGGTGTGGTTTGTAATTCTGTCTGTAGGGAATTTTACTTATTTGCGAACTACTGAAGTTTAAGTTAGGGTAAGGTGCATTCTCAGGGTGTGATTTGTAATTCTGTCTGTAGGGAATTCCACTTATTTGCGACCTACTGAAGTTTTAGTTAGGGTAAGGTGCAGTCCCAGGGTGTGAGTTGTAATCATGACGGTAGGGGATTCCCCTTCTTGCTGACATATTGAGGTTTAAGTTAGGGTAAGGTGCGTTCTCACGGTGTGATTTGTAAAAACGACTTAAGGGGACTTACCTGCGACAGTTTGATTGGTCGACAACAAATACCACAATCAATTCTCTGCAAATAAGGGGAAATCCTTGAATCGCCACACTGTAAAAAAAAAACTCTTAAGTTTCAGGGTTCAAGGTCAGAAATAGATTATCCAAAACATAAATTTGAGGTATTGCATTATTTAACTGTTTCTGGTCCTCGACTTTACTCTCATCTCTGGGGTCGCGGGTTCGATTTCCGCGGGCAGTATGTGGGTTGGTATTCTTACAAGAGTTTCTATAGTGGACGAGACTAAGATAACTTTCGTATATAGGCCATGTAAAGCCATCGCGCATTAATGTCCGCAAATATTAGGGGCGATGTTTGCCACAGACCAAGAAATAAAAAAAAAGTGCAAAACAAGATGGCTCTGAAGTATCTTAGAGTCAATTTCTCGACTTAGGAAGTAGAATCCTATTTTTACAATGTTAGAAAGCATACAACCAGCTGAAAGTCTTGGGTTTTGTAGATTTTTCCCCAGTTTTGGACAACAATTCTGGCAAATGGTCTGTAATTAGTATTTAATCATGTTGATATAACATCAGAGAAATAAAGGAATAAAAGTTATGCGGCATAGACTTGATCTATTTCAATGAAACAGTTCTGGTATATGAGCGAAATACTCTTTTGTACACGGGGCTATAAACACTCATTATATATACAACCACATTGACTTTAGTCAACGTACCCCGGTAGCCTCAAATATAGAATAGAGCAACTGCTGACAGCTTGAGGAGTCCGTTGTTATGTAGAACGCCATAACTGTTTATTATTCATAGAATTACAAAAGGTTGTTGCTCGAGGCTTGAATATACCTTAAAAATAGCTCTTTTTTGATATTATAACCAAGCCTATAATGGTGTTCAATAATGAGCAAACGTTTGCCTAAAATGTCAAAGGGAATAAAAAATTGTTGTATAAAAATACATGTTATCAAGTTTCAATAATATTTGAACAAGAAATTTGCTAATTTTACGATATAAACTGAAACTGAATACCGATAGGAAGCTAAAAATAAAAGCTGATATCGATCTTTATTCTCTAAAAGTAACAAATTCGCTTCCTACAATTTAAAATTAGCACAATTTAAAAATGGCATTTGTGAGTCAGTCCGTCATGTAAGATATGACGTGAATTTCAGTGTCAGCTTCAGGGTTATTGTTAGGGTTAGATTTAGTTTTCGGTTAGGTTTTGTGTTGTCGTTTAGAGTTGGTATTAGGGTTAGTTTTAAGGTCAGGTTAAGTATTAACCATTACCCAGAACTAAAAATTCACGTTGTATATAATATTACATGACGGATAGGCCCATTTGTGCTTGTGGGTTAAGGTTAAATCTATATATATTATTGGCGTTATCAACGGGCGGTTGAGGTGTGGTTGTCCGGTCTTGTCTTTGCCAGGACGTCATATGAGTGAAATAACCTGGAGTAGGGAATTAAACCCCAAATCAAACGAAGCAACACATTGGGAGAACAATCCTTAGAGGGTTTTATCCCAGCAGTATTCAATATTCAATTCAGAAATAATGTTCGGCGCATGGGCACAATCACTACCGTGTACTTTAACGTAGAGTAAACTTCCTTTTTGCCGAGCACCACAAACATAGCTGACACTTAATGATCAAATCACACTCTATGGTTTTGCTAGTGTAAACTGGAATTCACCTCCGTCACATAAGTGAAATACTGTTAAGCACGGCGAAAAACATCAATCAATCAATAAATCGTCCGATTTTAGCATCAGTAGAAGCACCAAAGTAAACAACTTTTAACACCAGTTGGCCAGCTATTCAAAACGCTATTGAATTTAATTCCAGAATATATACCGTAACTTCATATTGGACGCCATGTGTCTAATCCCAAAATTTGAGCATTTAAACAATGTGACCGGATTTCTGTTAATTATATTTTAGTTCGTGATAGACATCGTATTGCCCGTATCGTGACTCCACAAATGTTGGTGACGCGCTCACTGTTTTGTGGATTCAGGATTGCCCTTATCGAGATTCCACAACTGTTGGGGACGTTCTCACTGTTTTGTGGATTCAGGATTGCCCTTATCGAGATTCGCACAGCTGTTGGTGACGTGCTCACTGTTTTGGGGATTCAGGAAGTCAACAATCTCACACCTCTGACTTTGGATAATTATAGCACACACACGGATGAGAAAGGCCAGTTGATAAGTGAGACATTTTGGGGAATTATGTCCAGCAGAAAATACCACAGTTCATGTTACTTTACATCGTTGTGACCAGTCTCGCTCGTCTGTGGTTAAATTCAAGACTCTTTCGTGACTTTTGTCATTTATTCCACCAATCGACTACAAAGGAAACATGGACTTTGCTTCACACAGATAACAGGAGGACTAATCGTCATTTAGGGACACTGCTACTATGTAGCTGTAAGGTGCAAACATTTGTCAGCCGTCATCACAATGTTTTTTGATGCCATTAACCTAGCTGCACCACTTTGAAGCTTCCTAACCTTTAGAAATCCGCGAACCTTACCATGATTCTGCACTTTATCTTCCAATATTTTAATAATGGTACTGCCAAACATTGGTTTAAACCATCCCAACTTCTTCCTTGAACACTTCTGGGTTAGATCGACCCATAAAACGACCAATTGACATCAATTTTCACGTCAACACCATGCAATCATTTCACAGCAGTATACCCTACTCATATTTGATCGATTCAAACTGTCTTCCAGAATTAAGAACGAGATTTGGCGGGAAATGTCCCGGTCTCTTCTAGTTGGGAACTGTCCCTCGGTGACACAATTTTTAGGACAGAATGTATGAGGTCCTACAGATTCAAGATTATTTTTTATATAATGGCAGGCCTAATTTCTAGAGGTTTCGTACGGCTGAATATCGCATCTCTATATAGATAAGTATTCGCATATTAATGGATTCAATGTCTTCAAACTTTGTATCCTCTGGGTTTCAATTGTTGAATCAGGTAAATGGTGTATAAAACTAAATAATTCCATTTGTTTTCCAATATGACAAACCATGCGCTCAGTTTGCTAGTCTCCTTTTACAGGAATATCAAAACTGTGTACCTAAAATACTTACTTCTCTCTCACAAAGACCCATTTTAGCATACAAGACAAACAACAATCTAAAGGACCTACTGGTTAAGGCGAAATTTCCCTCTGTATAAAATACGTTGTAACATTCATTATACAGAAGTGGTCGCTGCCCAAGGGTATGGCACTGCCCCTAATCCCTCGATGTAATATTTTGCAAATAATTAGTTCATGACCAGAGTTTCGTATATTTTACGGGGTAAACAAAAACAAATTGATAGCATTAAGTCGACCATGTATGGCACGTGTTCATTTCGCTGTATACAGACTTGAACAAGATCGGGCGAACACACCTCACATTCTGACACGTAAAACAAGTTAGATCTACTTTGTCTACGTATTGTGATATAGAACTACATCACTTTGATCTTGATGTAGGCACAAGTTCGCGTGCCACAGATCCATATACATTATACAGTAACCAAGTCACTAACTAGTTATGTTAAACGTTGTCTGCAAAAAATCTTTAAAATGAGCAATTATATACGCTTTATGGTAATTGTTTCTTTTAATAGAACGCGGTGATCAGATACCAGACATCTAAAAAGGTTAACCGACTGTACAGTATTTATCTCGTTTACAATTTCTTTCCGGTCTTTGGATAACACGAAATGGTACGGAAATGTATGTATATTGACAACAGGTTGACACAGGAAAAGCTAATGCATTCACTGTGGGTTACATGTATTTTCATCTTGTCAAGGTATTGTTAGTATTATCTCACAAAGAATAACAATATTATGTTGTTAAATCTGAATAGTTTTACGTGTTTTGTTGTCGTCATTGATCCTCGCTCCTCATGACAAGAAGTTTAATTACCTCTCGAGATTAAATAAAGATTATTATTTTTATTAAAATTTTCATTATCATACTAATTAACATGGCAGTGAAGAAATATGTAAACAACATTTTTGTTGATTGATACGGAATTCCCTGCAACAAATTTAAGTATTACCACTGTTGTTCAGTTTTTGCTGGATCATAAGTATTGAGATCCCGTTCATGGTCTGTGTTTTGTTGTATCAAAAATATAAGGGGGTGTAGATAAGGCTATATGATATGATAGACGATCAGAGATACAGAACTCCGCATCTAAAGGCGATAATTATTATTTTCGCCACTGGAAAACACATCCCTTAAATAATTGTCGAAGTTAACGCCACTAACATCAGCTCTCACAGAGAAAACAATATAAGCCTACGCATGTGGAACACCATGAAGTTGACGCGGATTCACTGTCGGCGCTTCCGTTACATGGAATCAATTTGGAAACCTGGTCAATGGCTATTTCCGTAGTTACTTAGGGGGCCTACCGAGTCACTACTTCAGGGTCGCTTATCATAACAAGTAGTCAGTAAATAAACGGATACTAGCTCTTTAATTGCCTATTCGAAATCCTTGCCGTTTGAAAATTAGCCCCTATTTTGGAGATCTGAATTTAATGCTAGATGAGGACAGGCGGAAAACACTTCCTTGTGGCTTCAATTTCCGATGCAATTTTCCGTTGTAATCACCAATACAAAATATTACTTGTAATAGAGGATCTCTCCCTTACGCTCCAGTGAGAGGCAGCTGTAATTTAACGGTGTCGTGTGTTGGGGGAAGATAATTGATATACGTCGTGCATTGACGGAATATGACACTCGTGTGTAACGATGAGAATGTCGTTGGATATTTGAAACCCCAAGCTGGGAATTCAGGATTCCTGTAATGAAGCAATTTATCACTGCCTAGTTAGGGTTATCTAGTTTGTAATTCGTTAAGGGTGGAACGATCATCGTCTTCTTTAATTCTGTACATTATCTAATAAATTGACTATACACGGATGATTTGCGTGCTGACACAAATTAAAGTTTCAAACACATTGAAATATCCAAACTTTTAGCTTGCTCAAAATATAAAGCCCCGTGGGGGAGCGAGTTGGCCAGTCTGTTGCCCTGGTGTTCTCAGAGCTAAAGGAAAACAGGAAGCTGATCTGTTTGTACGTTTTATTTTTGTATCCGTCGTCATATAAG
>JAVFBX010054806.1:0-17197 GCA_034783855.1 Mopalia kennerleyi | reverse complement strand
CTAGTTCATTACCAAGCGATCTATATCTGCGTAGTTTTCTGTAATTTACTGCTGAATATCACTGCAAATGTATATTTTAAATGATCCTAGTCCATTACCAAGCGATCTTCATCTGAGTAGTTTTCTGTAATTAACTGAATATCGCTGCAAATGTATATTTAAAATGCTTCTAGTTCATTACCAAGCGATCTATATCTGCGTAGTTTTCTGTAATATAGTACTGAATATCACTCCACACGTACCCTCGAAATGGTCCTTGTTTCTGACCAAGCTGTCTATGCACGCGGAATTTTCGGTAATTTACCGAATCTCAATACACATTTACATTCAATATGGTACGAAGATAGGGCCATTGGTTCTTAGGCGCACGTCATGGAGGTAAGACGGCGACGCTTTTAATCCAGTGATCTTTCGAGCTTATTTACAGGCAAGGTGATGGGAAAGGAACAAGCTATCTTTTTTGCCTTCCTGCCTTGGGAATATGCATGGGGGATGACTACAATGGATTGAGCGATATCGGACATGCCAATTAACCGATCGTCAACACATTCCCCACCTCAATTAACCCAAGACCAAGTACCATTGGGCATGTTAAACGTACTTCTTTGATTACATATCGATCCGGAACTTTTGTGATTTCGAGAACTGATCTCAATTAAAACTGGCAAAAAACAAATCTGGCTCGTTTGATATGTATTAGTTGATCAATGTACAACCTTCTTCGTTATGGCTAGCGCGATCAAATTTCAACACAGGTATTCACCATTGAGTGTTATTTTAAATATAAAAGGGTAAAAACTTTTGGTCAAAACGGTCATGTTATAAGGAAGTAGTCTGAACTGTTCTAATCTATAGTAAAACTTTAATTCCACACTTATTATGTTTTAATTTTTAACATTAAATCGATCAATTTCCAGTACATCAGTTCATCTAGGTTTGTAATTTAGTTTAAAAATTGAATTTTATTTGTTCAGTTTCAATAAATATATGCAACAACCACCGTTTTACTGTGCCTTGAGGATTGGAGAAGAATTTGTGAAGTTTCCAGTTCTTTAAAGGAAAGCATTTATATTAATCAACCGTCCTGGATAATTAACTTTGACAAATTAAATCCGAAATAGGGCCTATAGTGTGTTTCTTACGTGTTGTCGCCACAGCGGCAAATGTCCAGCACTGTCCGTATTTCACTCCTTTCCGTCTTTTCAGAAACTCTTCCAATATGGCGGAACTTCCGTTCCATGCATGTGGTGCTACCCCATCATCATACTTGCCTGACCAGTTACCAACTAACACGCCACCATCACGTTCATTATTGTTAATCTACAAAAAATAAAAAAGTAAGATTCAAGATCATTCTCCGAAGATTTATCCTACCATCTGTTGGTGTCTTAGTCATGTTTGGATATATAGATTTGGAATATATTTTCACGAAATGATGTATTTTTTGGTCGTCTGATGTGTTGGTTTATTTGATAAGTTAACCGATTGTGGTCAAGTTATGCGTCTTATATGATACCAAATAATAAATATAAAACGTTTGGGGATAAAAAAATTTAATCTGTAAAAATACAAAGTGACCATAAACCGAGTTGTACTACATAATCTGATTGAGAAAGGTTTATTTTTCACTGAACTAAAACTATTTTGCCTACTATAATTTTCTTTTAATATTTTTGCTGGGCCTATGCCCATTACTTAACATGATTTGTACAAAAAGGTTCACTATTTTATACATTACTAATTAAGTTGATTAAATTAGCAAGTCCAAACACAGGAAATGACGTCACTGGGCACAGTTCGTTGCCCCTGCTCTCAGTGTCATCCTGTAATGGATTCGTTGGTTATTGATACAAATGCACATGGAAACAATAAACTGATGCCGTTAAATCTTGAGACAAGAGTTACAGTAAAATAAAAGTACCATAGCAAAGGAAGGTGTGCACAGATTCGCGAAATCACTTTTGAATTTACCACTTTACGGGTAAGTTTTTGCATGTCCAATCACAATTTTTTGCATATTACCTATTTTGTGTTTGTTCATTTCTATTGAAAATAGATATCATCGATTTGCTACTTTTCCGACTTTGACAACCATGTCGGACAACAAGTGTTTGTTCACTTACCAGTCTGCAGATACAGCGAACAACAGTGAGGGGATTGCCTCTGGCTAGATCCCCCAATTCGGATCTTTCTAACAATGACAGCGCCGCCATCAAGCAAACGTCATCAAACTGCAAGGACATAAGGATTTGTTATTTATTAATTACTTAAAAAATACCGCTATGAATACTGATCAACTGCAGCAAATAATCCCAAATTAATTTATTTGTAAATAAAAGCATAGGGTTTGGGATAATTTTAAAAATTAACCTATCAGAAAATCAACTGTATAGGACAACCGAGCCATATGACAGCCATTGTGTTTTTCAAAAATATTTGACCTACAATGCTATCATACTCTCCAGTCCCTGTCGAAGTTAACGCGAGACGCGTCTGGTTCACGCAAGACTAATGACGTCCTAATTTATGTGTTCAGTACAATTGCGGACTTCTGGGTCCAAGGGTTTCATCAAGACGTGGCACCACATTACCTGAGCAAAATTCCAGGGCCTGACAGTAAATTTCCCTACAGTTCCCATCCAGATTCTACCAGTCTCATTGAGCACATATTCCAGGCGTTGTTGTTCTCCTTCCAGATACACGGGATCACCTGCAAAGGTAATACAAAGTTAAATCATAGCTCTCTTAATGCAAGTAATGCCAGTTGGATATTTTAGTCAATCTAATTAATGGGAGGTATTCGTGACATTTGATCGCCCAAGTATATTTACCAAGTGACCCTGTTTGTATATAATAAAAAGAATTTGGATTCTGTAGATATCCCGTTGCTTTACTTATGCATTTGACGGATGCTTATTAAAGATAAATGTAAGCCGATTATTTTAAGAACCTTCCAATGGTCCAAAATACTACAAACAAGAGAAATAACCCAGCCATACAGTGACAGAATAAAAATTTACATAGTTTGATTGTTCTGGGTTTGAACACACACCCGGGTTGATGCACACAAAAAGGTACCAAAAAAAAGATAAAGCATTGCGCTGAAGAGCTATTTGCCCAACCAAACCCAACCTTTCTATTCAGCACCTCTGTTTGTTGGTTGATTGCTTGTCTGAACCGAAATAGACCATCAAAGAAGGGATTGATAACTGATTAAAGGTGACTTGATACATATTTCACCAACTTTTGAAAACTTTCTAAAGTATGGGCGAGATTGCGTAAACGTGGCTTTGATCGTGGTTCATTCCATGCTAGATCGTTTGGAAACCAATGTGAATTAGGGGAAGCAACAACAACCGGTATCGTAAGGTCAAATCACCCGATTTCAAATCTGTGTAACCCAAACACTTGTCTTAAAGAATAAGACAACAATAATTGACAAATGGAAAAAAAAAATTTAAAACCAAAACCCGAACTCTGAGCTACTCCCCGCCTACTCTTACTTTTATATGTTTTTACGTTGATAAGCACATGAGTTCGCGTTTTTAAGGTATTTTATACAACCCACGCATGCGTCTTAAACTATGTGAAGCTTCTTTAACAAAAAACATATAACTTAAAATTGAGTTATGCACCTGTTAGTTAGTCTATGTTAATTGGCTCGTTGTCTGCCAATAAGGTAAATTCTTATAATGATTGATTTAAATCGAATTTAATGAAGAGATTATTCATCGATGTCCGACAAAAGCTTTTTTGTTATTGATAACATATTGTCTTTAATAAGATTTAATTAGGTTAAAGAGTTTCAAAACCCCATGGGCAAACGTGCAAGAAACGATATTTGGTAGGGTTCGCTCACCTTCACACCACGGATTAAAGAGCAGATATATGTCATCCGGATGTTTATACCGGAATTTGTCAACTTCTCCCTGGTGGTTTTTGTGGAACGTTTCAATGAAGAGTTGATAGCGTCCTACAATAGCGTCAGCGGCACAGGATACCTTCACCGTCAATGTTTTCTCCTCCGTTGAAAGAATCTGATAAAACCAACCGGAAGCTGTTCTCTGATCCTCCGCGTGAGCCACAGGAAGTACAGTACTCTTGCTTTCCATCGGCCGACTCCCTAGAAAGCACGTCAACACAAAGTATTAACTTGTATTCACAATGTATTAACGTTAATTCAAATAAATTTGAAAATTATAGAAATAATGGTACATTTTAATTTTAAGGCTGAATTTGGACTACAGAGACATTTAAATCTTGATCTACATAAAATTGTATACGGCCATCATATCTTGGACAGATTTTGGAAGGCATTTTTTCCGGTTGTAAGCTATACTCAAATAGTGAATTAAATGAAAGAAGAAGTAAAATTTGATACCTGTAACAAATTTAAAGACGACTTCATCCTCTTGGGGTTGATAAGGCCTATCAAAGTGTATTGTCATGTTAAACGGTTGCCCTCGGCGAATAATGAGGTTCCCCAGCTCATATTCACTTGTACGATGAGCCTCCCTGTTTTCAGTCCGATGGAAATCAACGGACTTCGGTTTTAATTGCCCTTCTGCAAGTAAATAATTGATAGTGACTATCAACATGACCCTTACAGAAAATGGCAAATCGTCGGGATAGAATGATGTGTAATTCGTTTTGTGTTTGTTTGTTTGCCTCGTAAAGAAAAACGTCGATTGGCGACGATCTGACGGTCGACAGGCGTGGACGGTACATCGAAGTAAGAGTAGGATAAGTAAGCAGACGTGCTTGCCACTGACCCACGCTCGCGGTTGCATGTGCGTATTTGAGATTTTATCAATTTGATTTACCGTGGGTTTGTTTGTTTATTTGTTTGATTGGGGTTTAACGCCTTACTTGCGGTTATTTCAGTTACATGGCGGCGTACGAGTTCATTAGATGATGGAAACCACCCTCGACAGTAATGGCAACGAACACAGTCAGCTGGATAGCACACATACATCACAAACAGATCGGCTTCATGTTGCCCCTTAGCTCTGAGAGCAACAGGCCAACATGAAGCTCCCTCAAACCGCCGGCGACCTATTGACGGATAACATGAGATAAATAAATACGCACATATAAGGAGGCCACAGATTAGAGGCCATAATCTGCTGGGAACAACGATAATCGGAAGAGAATGAAAAATGCTGCTTCTTCTGTTGATAATTTGTTTTGTTATAGACAAAAAAATACATATTGAAATACTTTTTTGAATATATAATATAATTCGAGTTTGCAATCTCTTAATTCAGTCTATCCGTATTTGCAGTAGTTCAATCTACACTGGAGTCTTCACTCATTCATTTAATCTATCAAACTAGAGAGAGCAGTCGTTACTCACAAAGTACTCCTGGTAGAGTCAAAGTTCAGAGAGTAATAAAATTCAGTAATTCATCTGTTTAATAAGGACCGGAGCCCCAATCGGATAAAGGCTCAGTGTTAAAATCGAATGGTTTGAGTCTCACAAACAATTTTTTATAAATTTGCTAACGTCACTGTTTGTTACGATCTTAAGGAAATGTGCATGGTTGCTGCCGGCTTCCATATATGTGTCACAGACTATATATTATGTAAAGATATCTCAGAATTATCTCAATTTACAACAGTATATCATTGCACAGAACGGTTACGTAACAGGACGTGTTATTTTATCTGTAGAGAAGTATGCTGTGTTTTCAGATATAAGACAGTTTTAGTGAGTTCCTTTGACCGGATGGAGGGGGAAATGTTTATCTCTGGGATAAACAGTCAATGCGGCTTAATGGCTTTATTTTACGATTGTCGATTAGTCTGTCAAAACCAGCTGTATTTTATTCATTTGTCACCTTCTAACTTCCAGCTGTTGATTGAATGGTTAAACAATGGATGTTAAGGCTATTATATTTCACATGTAGTATTTTAATTTTGACCTTTCTATATACATGCACGCTTTTCTTGTACTTCGTCAAATTCGTTAATGTTTTAAAAATACGTGTGTCTCGTTTAGAAAGTGACTATTTGCATGATTGTTGTTATAGCAGCAGAAGTATACAGGTGACGGACGTATATATTTTAGGGTCTTTTTCATTTGATTTTATTTGTTTGTTTGTTTGTTTAATTGCGGTTTAATGTCGATCGTACTCAAGGGTATTTCACTTATATGACGACGGATTTTCCATATCACACTGTTCTTTGTCTAAATGCGATGGCAAAACGAAATTAAACCTCGTAAAAACCACCCCGCAATTGCCGGATTCACTCCCATATCTGATGGACCAAAGACTGATTCGAACCCGTGAACGGTACATCGAAGTAGGATTAGTAGACTGACACGCTAGCCGCTAAGCCACGGCCACGAGCCTCATTTGATTTCAACGATAAGGATATGATGTTGTAATTATAATCAACGTGTGAGTGAAAAGCTTTTGACAAGCGAACAGGGTACTAAAAATAATTCCAAACCATTTTAAGGAAAAGTTAAGGAATATTTTTTCCGATAAAGCATCAAAGGAATATTCCATAACTTAATACGAAAGGAAGACAAGATGGGATCTGTCCCGGACTAAAGATTATTCTAAAAGACACTTCTGGAATATCCTTAATACATTAAGGAAATTCCCTTATCAATAGCGTCACGTTTTATTTTAACCCACTGCTATATTGTGTTTAATAATTTAGTGCTCACTTTCTCAGGCAACATTCACACAAGTGTTGTTTTACGCCCAAAGAACGAGCGAAGACTAAGTCGAAATAAAACTTTCTTACAATATTAACAATGGTAACCAAAGACGCCAGCCTTTGGTTTCTGTACAAGTCAAACAGAGGTTTTACCTTCTTTCTCTTTTTTGAAGTGAGTAAGCTGCGCATCCTCGGTAAAAGGACTCTCCGGACATGCTGCCTTCCTTCCGGTTAAGTTTGAACCCAGCAAGAGACCTCGGATGTTTCCGTAAGCCGACGCGAACTTCTCCGACAAGGTGGGCCTGCGTAATCAACACAAAAAAATATAGTACAACAAAATTATAATAAAACAGTACGGTTAATTAACTTCAGAAAATGCATTTATTATCATTTGTATGATGTCAATAGACTTTGGAATAGACTGAAGGGGATGTTCGTTTGTCTACACGGTTTGGGTAGGTTTGTGTTTTGTGTTTTTGGTTAAGGAAGAGCTAGTGTCAGAAGATTGCGCACTTTTGTATTCAAGTTACCTCCAGTTAAGTTACTAGTACACCCTGCTGTCCTCGGTATTTGATAGCATCTGAAGTCATGTAAACCGTGAACACATCTCTCTAATTCGGCTAAATCATAACAATACCGACACCTCAAAATACTCACATTGGGTAAAAGACGTTAAACACACAAAATTGAACGCTAAAGTTTCGATGCCGGAGGTAGCTTGGTATCACTTCCAATTACCTCAGGAGATAATTGAAAATCGACTGCACACTACTCAATTCTGGAGCGTTGATTATAATGAAGTCGGCCATCTGTAATTTCCACACCATAACAAAATGCCACCCAGATTTCCGGAAACTCAGCCTTTCAGACATGCGGATTTTTTTTTATCCTTACAGAAACCTAATTCTAACTAATGAAGGACACAGAATAACAGACTATGAATAATTCAGCGAACCAACTTACATAGAGGCGCATGTTCCATGTGTATAGAAGTGTAATTTGCTTAATAAATGCCAATTGGGGGTATTTTATCGAAATTCACGCAATCAGCTGCAAATGAAAATGAATCGTCCCTTATTTTGGGGTAAGGGCGAAGTCGCTCCGTGAAACTAATTCATGACGTGGCGAGTTTTATTTTTGTATAGTTAACTGAGATATGCAAGAGAAAAACCTTTGTTAGATTCTAGCACGTCATATAATTATTTAGCTGTCTCTAAAATGAAGCATTAACGCACCAAAATCTTATTTCTCTGTAGGACTAATCAATCTGTCAATATCCATAGCCAATTCGCAGCCAACTATTGAGCGTCTAAATTAGAACTGAAACAGTCATGACATTTGTTACATAACCGATTTTTGCCAGAGCATTTTTCTTCCATTAACGGTGTTTTGGCTGACGGTTAAACGCATAATTGCTATCGTACCTTGTGCAAAATGCTAGCGCATGTTGATGTGCGGAAACGGGAGTTTTATATGCTAGCAGCGTCACACTGGCATGATTGCGATGATTTTGTCCAATTGATTCTTTACATGTACGATCATATACAGTATACACGCCATAGGGCTGCGGCCATAATGTTAAACATACCTACACACAGCAAATGTATATATACGCTCATAACATACAGCGTTTTTTTTTAAATTTATATACACCTTCATTTACCCGCTGATTGATGCATAGGGTAATTAGCGGGCTTCTGTCAGACGCCGCTGTCGAACGCCTGTAGACTATATCCAATCATATGCCTGTATCTGCCGTTTCGAGGCAAAACCTTCATTCCAACGCTGATTGGATGACAGCAACAACTCCACATTTCCCGCGACGTGCTAAACCTTGACATCGGCATTAGATAAGAGGTCAACAAAATGCAAGCCAAACGAGCGCTATAAAACGCAACTTGATTGGCTCTTGATATCTAGTCTCCAATAGCACCCTGTGGTGTCCGTCTCGCGCTTAACATTCTCTTATATGCAGTGGCTGAATTGGACAGTCAGTAGTAAATATATGTAAAACCGCTGTCTATTGGAGCGTAATGTACATAGAGCCTTGCCGCTGTTGTCATCCCTGTTAAGCCGGTAGGCGGCGCGGCTCCAATAATGATAGTATATGATGCTGTATAGGTACGATGTGGATGATACGAGGAAGATGACACGGCATCGATACACGATTGCGGTGACACGATGGCCGTGGTTTGATTGTGATGACATAATTGGGGTTTAACGCAAGGCATTAGGTTATTGTAGGCCTATTCATATGACGACATGCCTGTCCAATGATTGAACAAAAACCCCTTGGCACCACAGAAAACAGACAGACAGGACAGGACAAAAACTGGACACTCACAGGAACAAAACAAAGACATCACAAACAGATCGACTTCACGTTGACCCTCAGCTCCGAGATCACTAGTGCAACAGGGAGCTCCCTCACAGTCATCCGCCACATGATGTTGATGGTCTGATAGTGATTACGCCGACCTGAATACATCATGCTGACGGTCTGGTAGTCATGCCACCATATTATTGTCGAAGAGCGACGACCAACTTTTTATGAGCCAATCCGTCATCTTAGACATAACGTGAATTTGTAGTTCTGGGTTATTGCTCCAAAGGTATTACCGCGGTACACAATGCTGATGAGACGCTTTTGAAAGTTTGACCAAGATGACGTGATGCCCATCGTCCCATTGCGACCAAGCGATATTGATGGCACAATCTGATAGCAAGATAACGATGACACCGATTTTGATGGTCGGGAGGCAAGGACACGATGTTGCTAACACCATCTGTTTTGCCCCAAAATTAGAACAGGATTTACCATCCCCTTCAACGTTATTTCAAGATTATCTATTGCAACCTAACGCTACTGAATTTCAGCCGTTGCCCTGTTCAGAGACAGAAATTAAAAATACTGTATCTGACCTAAAAAACGGTGCTCCTGGCATTGACACCATTAAAACTTGTCATATCAAACTGGTGTCGGATAGCATAGCTAGCCCCTTGTCTTATCTTATGAATTTATCCTTGTCTTTAGGATCATTCCCTGACCCCCTAAAGATCGCAAAAGTAACCCCTATTTATAAATCAGGCCAAAAATCTTGTGTTTCTAATTACCGCCCTATTTCGGTATTACCATGCCTTAGTAAAATATTTGAAAGATTAATGACTACAAGAATGATGGATTTTCTCGACCATCAAAATATACTAACTCCAAACCAATTTGGTTTTCGCTCAAACCATTCTACAGCATCCGCTCTTATCGCATTGCAGAATAACATAATAAAAGCAAAAGAATGTAAAAATTATAGTATATTGACTTTTTTGGACTTATCAAAAGCGTTTGATACAGTTAACCATCGTATTCTTTTAAAAAAGCTACATTATTATGGTTTCAGAGGAACAACACTTGATTGGTTCAATAGCTATCTTACAGCTCGAAGCCAATCAACTGTTTATGGCGATAAATTATCTGACACGTTACCGATTTCATGCGGTGTTCCTCAAGGGTCAATACTTGGACCAATTTTATTTCTTCTATACATTAACGATATCTCTTCTGTGTCGAATGTATTCAATATTATCCTATTTGCTGATGACACGTGCCTTCACATCGATGGCAAAGATTTGAAATTGTTAATCAAATCAACAAATGATGAATTGAATAAAATTTCAAATTGGCTTCTTGCAAACAAATTATCTTTAAATGTAAAGAAGACCAAAGTCATGCTTGTTAGACCATCAAGGGGTGCACCGGGACAATTGAATAATTCTATAGTTATACGCGATTCAGAAATAGAGTGTGTGAAATCGTTTAAGTTTTTGGGCATATTCATAAATGAAACCTTTAGTTGGAAAACCCATATTGAATATATAAGTTCAAAAATATCTCGTAATATTGGGATAATTAATCATATCAAACATTTGTTAAACAGGAAAACACTGTTTGTACTATACTTTTCATTGATTTTTCCATACCTTGCATACGGAAATATTGTTTGGGGTAATACGTACAAAACTCATTTAAACCCTCTTATTATTCTTCATAAGCGATCAATTCGTGTTATCACTAAATCAGGTCGATTTGACCATACTTTACCTATTTTTACCAAATACAAACTATTGACACTGGAACAATTGAATGTTTACCAACTCGCGCTATTTGTGCATAGATTCACGCACCATCCCACCATGCTGCCATGGCTTTTTCAAGACTTGTTCCAACGAATTAATGCCATTCATTCATATCCCACTCGACAATCAAGCGTCAACTTGTACACCCCTATTTATTCAAATGATATGCATCGCTTATCAATAGGTGTAAAGGGCCCAAAAGTCTGGAATCATCTACCAACTCCTATGAAATTGATTCAATCAATTTCGCTATTTAAGTCAACAATCAAAACGCATCTTATTATAGTCTCGCAGGGTAGGTTGTCCGGGGTCACATAAAGTTCCTTTTAATGAAAACTCAAAAATGATTTCACTTAATTAAGTCTGAATAACATTTAAAAGCAGTTAGTGAAATTAACCTATTTATTTTCACCCCTAGCGAATGAAATAACTTTAATTATTAGGGATAAAACACGCCCCTTGGGGTTTTATTCCCGCCAATGTATTTTAGTTATAACCTAACTTACTATACAGCCTACTTTTGTCAAAATATACGTCATCTATTATCTACTTATATACTTTTATTGGCCTTGTCGGGTTGCTGCTTTCTGTCTGTCTGTCTGTCTGTCTGTCTGTCGGGGTGTGGTGGCTTCGCTGCCTGTTTTGGTACGGTGTTGGGTAGTTATTAGGGGTGACTATTGATGCTGATATGACTTTTGCGATAGTATTGCGATAGTCCCAACTAATATTGCGATACTATTGCGATATTAAAGGACTATTGCGATATTTTTGTAAATTTTTAAAGTAGCCATAATGAAGAAAAATAACTATTTCAAACAAGTTAGTATAAAGCGTGTAATTTTCTACGTGAGATTTCTTTTATTTGTAGAACAAATCACAAATGCTTGTACTACATGTATATGCTATTGTTGTTTAGCACACTTGTCTCTGCTTAGAAAAATATATATTTAAAAAAATATACCGACTTATAGGTTCGGAAACTTATCTAACTATCGTAACTATTCCGAACAATGTCTCGAAATTATATTTACTAAAACAATTCAGTGTCTACAACTCATACGCTCGGGAAAATTGCTCAACTATTGAAACTATCGATATTTGCATCCACTATTGGAGATAGTTATCGATATCCCATGTGACTATCGATATGTTACTATCGGATTAAGGACTATTGCGATATATCGATAGTTCGATGCATCGTTACGCCCCTAATGCAAAGTATGATAGTTTTACTTTTAACAATGTTCAAACCTCGTAAAAACCACACACATGATTGCCGGAGCCACATCCTGATGATCTTGTGACTCACTCATACACCAGAGGGTCGACAGACGGACTCGATCCTGTGAACGGCACAGTGAAGTAAGCTTTAGTAAGCGCACTCGCCAACCAGTAAGCCACCACCGCGGGCCTGTAGAGGACTGAGCTGCTGGTCAGTCAGCAAGAGCTTAGGCAGACACCCATCTACTCGTCCAAATGGACACCCTGGAGTGAAGAATTGCCTCATTTGGACACCAAGTTTTAAGAAACTTTAACATGCAGGAGATAGGAAAACTGTCAAAATTGGACACCCATTTATTTGAAAAGTGAAGCAAAGTAACCATTTTGGACACAATACAGTTGATTTCTGTCTAAGCCCAAGTCGGTCGGTCTACTTGACTTCAGCTCATATATAACTTATTGTGGGTGACTGGCCATTTCATAAGTTTTCAATAATGGCATGTACTGTCCTCTACATTATTTGTCAAGTAGTGCAGTATAGTCCACAACTATGATTACAATGAATATGGAATTTTATTAAAAGTTATAACAGAAGATAATGTTTCTTGAAGATTCAAAATACATGGTATGCATTAATACAACAGATTAAATCCGCTTTTAAATCAGTAGTATGCGCCCATAGCACTTAAGAGCAATTATTTAATAGCACTTTCTCACAAAAAATGCAAAAAGCTGACATACATTGTGTACAATGTAACAGGTACATGTATTTATAATAATGTATTTAGATGATGGCATAGTCTTACCTAGAGACCCATCCAACAGTTATTAAAGACAGGCAGATTTGTACAAATTGTTAAAATGACAGGTAGAAATTCTGAATTTTAGCATGGGAAAGACAGGACTATGGAAAATTTTGACAGGTAAAGATCCTCAAACTATGACTATAGATTTCCAACCCAAGCAGACCCTAGTCCCTAGTGGACAATGGCATCACTGCATCAGCAAAAAAACTATTGATCTTGGGCTATTGTGAACTATCCTGGTCAATTGATAGTTCAGAATTGTGTTGTAACTAACAGCCTTACCTAAAATGTCTAGCCTCTCCCATAAAGACCCATTATGGGGCCATTCCAGGGGAAGGGGCGGATGGGGTCAGATGAACCCCTTAGGTTGCAGGCTTTTAAAAAAATAAGGACTTCCCAGATTTGCTGGGGCAGCCACTGGACCCTAACCTGTTAAGTTGTGTCAAACTTTAACATGCAGGAGATAGGGAATCTGTCAAAATTGGACGCCCAGTTATTTGAAAAGTGAAGAAAAAGACCATATTGGACACCATACTTTTGATTTCTGTTTAAGCCCCTGTCAGTCTGTCTACTTTACTTCAGCTCATATATAACTTATTGTGGATGACTGGCCAGTTCATAAGTTTTCAATAATGGCATGTAGTCCTCTACATTAAGTAGTGCAATATACTCCACAACTATTATTATAATGAATATGGAATTTTATTAAAAGTTATTACAGAATATAATGTTTTTTGAAGATTCAAAATATGCATTAATGCAGCAGATTAAATTCGTTTTTAAATCAGTATTATGTGCTCAGCCTCATAGCACTTAAGAGCAATTAGTTAATAGCACTTTCTCACAAAAAATGCAAAAAGCTGCCTGACATACAATGTAACATTTACATGTATTTAGATGATGGCATAGTCTTAGCTAGAGACACATCCAACAGTTATTAAAGACAGACTGATTTGTAAAAATTGTTAAAATGACAGGCAGAAATTCTGAATTTTAACATGGGAAAGACAGGACTATGGAAAATATTGACAGGTAAAGATCCTCAAACTACATGTATCATGTATGACTATAGATTTCCAACCCTAGCATACCCTAGTCCCTAGTGGACGACCGCATCAGCAAAAAAATATTGATCTTGGGCTATTGTGACAGGAACTATCCTGGTCAATTGATAGTTCAGAGTTTTGTTGTAGGCCTAACTAACAGCCTTACCTAAAATGTCTAGCCTCTCCCATAAAGACCTATTACAGGACCATTCCAGGGGAAGGGGCGGATGGGGTCAGATGAACCCCTTAGGTTGCAGGATTTAAAAAAAAAAACTTCCCAGATTTGCTGGGGCAGCCACTGGACCCTAACCTGTTAAGTTGTGTCAAACTTTAAGAAAGGAGATAGGAAATCTGTCAAAATTGGAGTTATGTTATGTAACTTATGTGAAAAGTGAAGAAAAAGACCATATTGGACACCATACTTTTGATTTCTGGCTAAACCCCTGCTCCTAATTATTGTAATATGACTTTTGGATTAAGTAATTTTACTCAATTAATGACTATATTCAATATTTTGGGGTTCAATTTACTTTCACCTCAATATTAATGTGTGCTATATTTTTGTTACAAACTTTCTATGAGAAATTAACTTTAGAAATTATTTCAATACCTTTTACATGAAATTTAATTTTGCAAAATCCTTAATATAATTCAATTGTGATAACTGATAATTATGACTTTCTTCGATAAAATAATTAAATACTGAATTTTCATCAGCTTATCTAGAGCGATGTGCTATATATACCCCCCCCCCTCTCATTGTTCATCAGTCACTCTGTTACACATATTACTTGTTTTTAGCACCTTCTTGCAAGGGCGCCTTCAAAACAATATGAGATTACAATATATTTAGAAACTTGTCTGTAGGTCTTGAGATTTTATTTTTTTTCTTTTATTTTTTGAATTATCATCCTAGATCTGAGGTGATTCAACGCTTTGAAAATAGGCGACGTGGATATCAATCAAGTAATTTATTTAGGAACTATATGATCTGATAGAGTTGTTTTGTTTGCAAACCGAATACCCCAGCCTGCGTACATGCATTAACATTGCCACACGGATTTCACCTTCTACAGTACTAGGCAATATTTATACAGCATTATGGAAGACCTATTGCGGATGTGATAAAATCTACCTCACGATCAGCTGGATTTTAAACTAAAATTCATCATGGCAGCGTTTCTGACAGTCTCAGATGAAATGCCGCAAGTAATTCTGACAGCCAGTCCCTCGGAAGAAGCACTCGGTAAAAGCAGATTAGTGTTCTTACGGCTTCTCTTGGTAACTAAGGGGAAACGTGCTTTGCTGGTACGGTATGTTGCGCGAGACACGTCTGGGCGAGTGGTGAGTCACAGCGGGCGAGATATTGATATAGACGCGCCGTGAACCCTGCTCTGTAGATCCTGTCTGTTGGCGAGGATTCTACTGTTCACAATAGCATACGTCAAATGTATATGTGTTTTGAAAACAGTATATTACTTGTAAGATATATAAGTCCATTTATTAGTGCATATCCAAGGAAAGTTTCTCTGTGGGTAAATAGGACTGATACGCAAAAAAATGTCAATTGGTAAACAAAATTAAGCTTGCATCGCAACTTACCCCTAACTTCATCCGAGTTGTCAGCGGCGCAAAATTCCGCCTGCTCATCTTTGCCATCCACCGTAAAATACACAGTCTTCGTTGCCATATCCTGCCGCCCATTTACCCTGGATTCAAGCACACTTTAGTCTCAAAAGTTGGCCCATTTTTCGTAAATCCATTGGTAAAGATATCCGTTTGAAACTGGGCCGTTTTAACCAGCACTAAACTGGCAGTCGCGTAAACACTGTCTGCGGTTAGCTAGCTACACAAAAACCGCGTGTTGAGAAAGTTTCATTTGAGAACCGTCGGGTGCAATGTTTACAACTTGTTTCCGAATGGGTAACCTCAAAATAAATAGGCTACAAGGGCTATTAAACCCAAAGTCACTAACATAAACAGACTTTAGCAAGTCAACGAAAGTATATCCACCCTTGCTGCTTTGAATTGCGCTATTTTTACCTCATGGAAGAACGTGTGTGCCATAAATCGTATTTAGGACCCGCTGTAACCTGGTATGTGAGCACTATCAACGACTGACAGTAAGGAGGTCACGTGACGAGATTTTCTCTTTCGCAGCTGACGTATTAGTTTACGGACAGATTTTATCAACCATCCTCTCCTCAGTGTTCATTTACAACGATGGACAGCGAACAGCTATACGTATCAATCAAAGGGAAGCTATATAGGCCTATACGTATTTACATGTACAGTCAAGTCGATCTAGTCGAATAGGCCTACTAGTATCTGTACAATGGAGATTGTCTACTTTCAAAAGCACCTGTATGCTTGGGTTCAGTTTGACAGCTGTATGCATACGCCGGTGGCGGTGAGGTTGCGTGGTTGAGGGTGGGGGAAATATGAGACAGAGTTTGGCCACAGAGCTTTCTGAAGGCACAATGTGCATATGTTTGATGTCCATAGTCATAGATCATTACAGCGAGGCGGGTGGCTATTGGCAAATTTAAGTCATTTCTCTTTGTTATTTAGAGTATGTTGAGTAGTGTGGTCATAAAAGGATTTGAACCGAAGAAAGCATTTTCAGGAATAAATTTGTTTGATTGGGGTTTAACGCCGTACTTCATGTTATTTCACTCACATGCCGGCATGCCAGCCTATAATGGGTGAAGGAAACCACTCCCAACATGCACCACTGGCAAAAAAATGTAACCGAGAATTGCCGTTAGGCTATATATGCATATGAATTCTCGGTTACATCGGGACTAATCGGCTTCCTGCTCCGCTTATAGTCCAGAAAGCACCAGGACAACAGCAGCTACCTCCAACCACCCGCTTCAGGAATAAATGAATACACTGTAAATCCAAACGTTTCGGATCTAAATTCAAGAATAAATGCAAAACTGCATATAACATTTTTTACACACAATACTGTGTTTATATATATATATATAAACATAGTGAAAAAGGCAAGATAAAGCCCCAAAATGTAATACCATGCTGTTAAATGAAATGGGTCTTTTGAGCTATATGCCAACGATAAATAAGCATTAATTCTAGATAGAATGACTAGGCTACATTTCATTTTTCAATGAACTGCATTGTGTCTACTTTAAATGCCAAATAGAATATACTTGTACATGTCGTTAACCATCTTCCTACGCAAGGGTCAGTATGTGTAAGACGAGACTTACACAGTACTATCCCTTGCTGTAACTCGATCAAAAAACGTGGCACAAAATTTCATTGGACTATGGTAGAAACACGTAGGCTAATCAAAAA
>JAVFBX010054695.1:0-17197 GCA_034783855.1 Mopalia kennerleyi | reverse complement strand
AGAATGGACTAGACTATTGGTAGACTTCTATGGAGAATGGACTAGATTATTGGTAGACTTCTATGGAGAATGGACTAGATTATTGGTAGACTTCTATGGAGAATGGACTAGATTATTGGTAGAGTAGCATGGTTAAAGAACTATAATATTGGAACTCACTATATTATATTGGTAAACTAGTGTGGAGAACGGACTAGATTATTTATAGACTACCATGGTGAACGGACCAGATTATCAATAGACTACCATGGAGAATGGGCTAGTTTATTGGTAGATTACAACGGAGAATGGACTAGATTATTGGTGGACTACCATGGAGAATGGACTAGATTATTGATAGACTACCACGGAGAATGGACTAGATCATTGGTAGACTGTCAAGGAGAATTAACAGACTATATGATTGATAAACTACCATAGAGAACGCACTAGTTTTTTTGTAGACTACTATGGTCTAGATTATTGGTTGACTACCATGGAGAACGGTCTAGAATATTGGTAGACTTTAATGGAGAAAGGACTCTATTATTGGTAGACTAGCGTGGAGAATGGACCAGATTATTGGAAGACTAGCTGAGAACGGACCAGATTAATGGTAGACTAGCTGAGAACGGGCCAGATTATTGGTAGACTAGCTGAGAACGGGCCAGATTATTGGTAGACTAGCGTGGAGAAAAGACCAGATTATTGGTAGACTACCATGGAGAACGGACCAGATTATTGGTAGACTAGTGTGGAGAAAAGACCAGATTATTGGTAGACTACCATGGAGAACGGACCAGATTATTGGTAGACTACCATGGAGAACGGACCAGATTATTGGTAGACTAGCTTGGAGAACGGACCAGATTATTGGTAGACTAGCTTGGAGAACGGACCAGATTATTGGTAGACTAGCCTGAAGAACGGACCAGATTTTTGGTAGACTACTATTGAGTACGGACCAGATTATTGATAGATTACCACGGAGAAAGCGATAGGTTATTGGTAGACTACCATGGAGAATGGACTATAGACTATTGGTAGACTACCATGGAGAATGGACTAGATTATTTGAAGACGATCATGGGGAACGAACAAGATTATAAGAAAACTTCCATGGAGAATAGACGAGATTATTGGTAGATTACCAACGGGTATGGACTAGATTGTGGGTACACTACCCTTGCGAACATACAAAACTATTGACAGAAAACCATTAACTAGTTGTTCACATTGTTGTCCTATTCCATCCTGAAGGCTTTGAGATACATATGGTTGATCAAATGGTTTTCTATACTTATTTCTATACTTCATTTCTCTATTACTTAAACTTCTATTGAATAGTTCTATGGATATATCATATATGATCTGAATGTCGAGGACTATCCACGCTGTATACGGTTAAAACGATAGGTAAAAACTGTCCCAGACACTCGTGTTTGCTTCTCTTGGTCGACGTTGAATGAGCACTATAGATTGTGTCAAACATAATAGACTTTTAGCATTAAAAGGATTCGTTTTTGTTGTTCATTGATAGTTTAACGTTAGAGAGCAAAAGTAAGTGAGTTGTTTGGTTGATTCTCGTCACGATGCTTGTATCAACAGTAATTCGTTTGGCTTCATTGTTAAATCATGCGATTTCAGACATTGCATCGATCCACTTTACTGATTGCCTCGTTTCTTCAAATAAAATTTACACCTAATAACCTAATACCATCGTTGCTTTTTTCAAAACCATTTTCCTAATAAAACGATTTCGTTTACATATTGTTACAACGATCAGTGCGATTGGATGTCTGTAAACATATACCGGGTTTGATTTCGTGAGCTGGTAAAAGAGACACGAGACTTAATGTTAGCCATAGCCGGACTTTAATATGATATATGAAACAACAGTCTTTCCGTGTCTTTTAACAAAGTCACAAATGATTAGACTTTTCACACGTAAGTGGAGAAAAACACCAAATTGACAAGAAATGTATTAAAACATTTTATGCCAACAAATTTGTATTGAGTCACAGCCAGGACTGGTTTAACATCACAGCATGTAAGGAATGTTTCTGTCAGACCCATGGCAGGAACAGGTCACAGCAATTACCGGCCTTTTATAGTGGGTTAAATAACATTACACTTAACGTGCAGCAAATCAAAGTGGTAGAATTTTAGGATTATCTTAAGTGTTGCATACATAATATATACGTACCGCTGAAGTGAATTGCGAATGCAGATTTGTTTATTCGATTGAGATGTGACGCCTTCGTAAAGCTTAGTTCAGTCATTTCACGGCGCACCTGTCCACAAGGTGAACGAATATGGCACTCGCTGGCAAGAATGAAAAGATAAAAGGCAAGATCTGGAGAGGTGCAATTTAATGGGTTTATGTACAATTAGAGAAGACACCTCAACAAATTGTCTTCGTATTACCTAAATAAATCACATTATGCTCCCTGCTGTTACACAGGCTTACACACAAAACCATCCATCATTGGACACAGAATACCAATGATATATTCTATCGTAGAGCATATTTTGCGAATTTTTGAATATAATCAGCACCACGGAGCAGCATGCAATTCGTGTGGAAATTACTTTTTTTTTTTTCAATTTCAACATTGCATTTTAAATCAACAAAACTGCAATTTTCCAAGTTATTAAAAATTTCCCATTTATCGGACAGAAATTATCCCAAGGATCACCGAAATCCCACGAGTATATTTTGATATTGAGTTATAATGTCTGTCAATGATTTATTTAAACAAATGTTTGTTCTGTAACTTGGTAACGGACATATTTTTGCAATATTATACTGACTAAGAAGGCGTGTTTTAATAGGGTTGTCGATATGAACTCAACTTGGTCAGATTTTGACACGATTTCAATTCGGCACAGGTGGCGATTTTTCATCAGCCGAAATGTTAACGTTTGCTCCAGTACCGTACTCCTCACTCTCGCTGGCCGATACTGTGTACTTGGTGTATTAACCTTAATCGACCTACAATAATTCACACAGCATCAAATGACAATGCTAACATCACGGTCACTGGTAGCTGTAATAGTGTCAGAATGAAAACACGTGACAATAACCTACCGACTACATACATGAGTTTGTACTCATATACATGGACTTCATCATTCTCGCCCAAAACTATAATTATGATTATAGGCTTCAATACTCGGCATTATAACCATTTAATGATATGCTAAGTACAGGTGCTTTTGGAAAATTTATTTCCTGCAGAAATAAAAAAAAAACCCAGATAAAACGGCGTTAAATTGCTAATATTTATACACTACTGTGACAATTATATATCGGTATCACAATATCTCACGTTACCTGTTATCTGAGATTGCCGAAGTATATGCTTCAACAGGGTTTCTTTCCCATGTGCATTATAGTTTACAAAGCAGATGTATAGTTCGGGTGACTGGTAGGTTTAGAATATAGATTTGTCCCTGGAAAGTTTTCTCCCTTTTTATCGATTTATTTTCGTGAGTGAAACAATTCTGTTTCCAATAGCTATTACACACACGATTAACTCACTGGCAATTCGGTTATAGTTGTCGCACGGTTAGCAGTGTTTTAACGCCCCTACTAACAAACCCCCGTCCAAGGATTTTAGTTTTGTTAGCTTAAACAATAATGATTAATAAAGGTTTTTCGGTTCAGCTACCATGGTGTTTCGGAATGTGGGTCGCAGACAAATTATTTGGCAGGTACAATGGCAGTAGTTCTATGGTTAAACGGCGTCCCCATGAGAAACGATGGAAATGAGGCGAGAGTAGAAAGCCCAGAAGAGCGATGGCGCAACGACTCGGTGTCCTTCTTAACAGTCGTCCTATCGTTGCATCCCTATAACATAATCGCTGGATGGTACTGTTTTCATGTCACTATACCACCCTGTGGGTTAAGAGGAAGCAGAAAAACAACACAACTGAATCAGAGTAAACAGTAGATGACCGTTTCAAAAACTAGCACCCGGGGTGTGTTGATTTTCCCGTTTAATGGTACCGGTATGGTGAACTTTAATAGCCGGGTTTTGTGGTACCTGCGTAAACTTCGCCATTATTCAATAAAAACATGACGATTGCCAGAAAAACTGTATCATTCCTGATACATTTTTTTTGTCATACCATATTCCTATCGCCATTGATCCATGGTACCATCGTGATCCCACAGTCAGCCTATGTCAAATAATCCATTATAAAGAAAACACAGAACAAGTAATGAGCTCCCTGCACATGCGAAGCTATTAGTGTAGCAGTTCAACCTTAACACAATAAGTGTCAAACACCAACTGTTCTGTTTGATCCCAAATTAACCTTATTTTTTCATTTCGAAAAAGACGCAACACTTGAAATACGACAATGTGTGAAAATAGATTTTTCTTTCAGAAAAGTTGATTGCTTTATAGCACGATGCAGTGTGGGTTTTTTCATCTGGGCTAAATTATACGCTTTCCGAGATCTGTAACTCAAAATTCTCTATGTGTGTAATCGATTAATATAGGGTTATCTTTAGCTCGATTATCGTTTCTTAGTTTGTGTATACTTCATACGGTAAATATAACATTTCTCACTAAATAGTTTCATTTTTATATTGTCTTAAATTATTGACTTGGAACCTTTTTAACGTTGCTGAATATTTTCTGTTAGGTGATACGCATTTCAGCTATATTCCTTCTGTACATCCGGGCGCCCTGTCGTGACTTAGTTGTTAGAGAGCGCTTACTAATCTCACTTCTACCTACTGTTCATAGGATCGAGTCCCTCTGTCGAAGATTGTCAACATATTCCGATTACCAGGAAACTGCACTTCGTCCACAAAAGCCCTACGTTGAAATAATAAGAAAAATAATAATTATAAAATAATCGTGACGATGGTGATGATGATGATGATGAAAATAACAATAATAGAACCGTTTTTGTATTATTTATATTTTTGTAAATCAGATAATTTTGATAGATGAACTTTCGGTTCCGAAATAAAGGTTATTATTATCCGTCAACCAAATTCGTTGTATTCTGATTGGTCAATTTGCAGGGGGGTAAAAACCCGTACACCCCGGGAGATTTCGAACGTCACAAGGAGTTCACGGGTAATATAAAAACAAACATGGCCGCTTACGCTTCAAATTTTATTTTCGAAATTAAATAAAACTTATTTTAGAAATCAATTTAGTTCAAAACATATCTGCTTTATAATCGCTTAATTTAAATGACGCTTAAATACCAGAAACCTGTTTTTGATGGGCCTTTTGTTGTATCATCATTACGGCCCTTTCGATGTCACTGAAACCTGCGTCGTCATGGCAGCGCTAGTCGTCAGGGGAGGTAACTCGGAATGCAAACAAAGATCGTATCGTCGCAAAACCTATTTTCTTATGGTTTTCTACGTGAATAAAATCGCACATACTGTGGCTTGGTGGATACTAAATTCGTTATAGACGTTTTTCTCATGGTGTACAGACTTTTATCACCGTCCTTGCAAGCCCGTACGCGCCTTCGCCTGCGGCTCAGGGCGTACAAGTTTGCAGGACGGTCATAAACGTTCGTATACCCTTCGAAAAACGTCAATAACTAATAATATTGTGCCAAAATGATGCATAAGGGCAAAATGAAAATGTGGCACTCTTTTTCCCACGGGGGATGGGGTGGCATGAGGATACAAAGTTCATCTACAAAGTTTATCAGGTGATACGAAAGTCATAATAGGACAGTCTAGTGATAGCATACATTTTAACCTACCAGTGCTGTTATGTGATTGGTGGATTGATTGATAAATGTTTTACGCCACTTTCAGCGGTATTTCAGCTACGCTGTGGCGCGAAGATAGTCGCTTTTGTTTATCCAAGGCTCTAAATTTAAAGACAAATTTCAAAAAGACTGCACCCTTGGCAGTAAACATAAACAGATAAACAAATCAACTGAAACGATATACATAAGTAACTAGTTTTTTCGTCTGTATTTGTTTTGTTTGATAAAATATGTCCGTAGTTAATGTATCATTTTTAATCTAAAATGGTTATTCTGTTTGATTGAATAAATGGTTTTTAAAAACAAAACAGGTGTGGCCTTTATTAACTGTTTGACTAGTTTGAAACATAGTTCTCAACATAAGGATTTGCTATTGAAAACCTTGCCAAAGTGAGCAATTGACATCAATCAACATTTTGTTCAAGGAGTTGTCTTTATTATCTAGAATAGAAACGCAGTTGACGGGTTCCAACTATACACTGGTCTAGACCTAAATTCTGTCCAATGAGCCAACTAGTAACATTAAACGCTTGTAAACCAATCTTTCAAACAGAACGTAAGCAATGGCCGTAATGACAAAAGCTCCAAAAACGATGAATACACCCCCTAGTCTACTAAATCCCAGGCTTTGAAATAGATCTTCAGTCATTTGAGACAAACACTTCACTTTCGGCAGTAGCCATTTCATTTCTAATCTCTTCGCAATTCCAGATTCTACCATCTTTTGTATACTGTGAACGGAAAAGACTATGATATATATACTTTCTAAATGAAATGTTGACTAACACATTTATTAAACGTGATAAAGAGGTACCATGATTATTTCGTTGCACATGTCTGATTAATTTGTAAGCACAGAAACCACCCAGAAAACAGTGTACTTACTTAAAAAACGATTTCCCAACTTGTCGGTGCTTATAGCATTGCTCTGATGTACGAGTTGGGTTTTATTAAGAAGGATTCTAACCCTCCACGGGTTACGTGCCGTACGCAAATATATATAACAAGGAACAACAATCAAAATGAGGCTACTATGACGGACAACAATGACCGCAGTTCCGACTACCTCCCTTCTCAGACTAGCACTGCATAAGCATAACAATAGTTAAAATCCATCTCGAAGACAAAAACAGCCTATACTTTAAATTAATAAATTCATTATTCCGTAAACAAACTTGTGGTGTTTTGATATTTTCAATTCCCAAAGGCGTAAACACACGTTACATCCCAGCGTGCGAATGTTCATCTATCAAATTTCCGATAATCAAAAAAAGCAATCATTTTGTTTTCTTAATTTTATAAAACATACAGCAAAAATAGGGAATTGGTTGTCGCCAACAAAGTTTAAAACATGTCTACTTCACAATCGCTATAATTTATGGCACCAAAATATCAGACAAATTGTTTTGTAGACTTTTTCTACGGCGTTGTTATGGTAGCACGCGATGCCAGGAGAGGCAACTTCCTATTTCTGATTGATTGTTGACAGTTTACTGCATACAAGGGGGAATTAAGGAAGAGACACTTTTGAGGCCGCGGGAGAGCTCTTTTTCTGTCTTTTGGGGGTTAGAATGGTGTTTAAAGTTTCGACATCGGCCATAGTTAAGTTTTTTAAGACCTCTGTCGTCATGTTGGCACCCTGTCAAAACCATCGACGACAGAGGTCTTAAAATACCTAACTATGACCGATGTCGAAACTTTAAACCCCTAATCCATGGATGAGTTATATACACATGCATGACGATAGGAACCAAAGCCCATGTTAATACAGAATTCAATTGAATTAAGTTTTTAGTCACACTAAAAAAAAAAACACGGATAAAGTTTAAGCAAGTTATTTACCGGAAACTGTCAGAAATATATAGAGTGCAAACGAATCGACTAATCAGATAGCACTCTATATATATGGTTAATTCCTTCGTGTTAGCCGAACGTCCCATTTATCTCACCAGGCGTTTGATGTTGGAAGCTGATCCGCCGTTATGGCCAGCCTCTCAAAATATATATCTGATTTTCCTTTCGATACCAAAGACACAATAACTTGACTCAGTCTTATTTGAATTGCTCACCGGAGTTTACTCATTTATGTTTTTTTTTCCTTTTTAATGTCACATTAATGTATCAGCAGATACATTTTGTTATAAAGTAAGTTTTTTCCATAGGCCCTACTGCCCATCTTTTTAAAAAAGTTTTACTATCTGCATCAGTGTAATAAGCAGTTCTTTTTACAGTGTTATGCTGAGCCAATAATGTCTTAAAATTTGTTTATGTTGGAATTTTCCCACCGTTCTGATTGTCATTGTTAATAAACCATTTGGCAATCAACATTATTGTGTTCTATGTCTTGTCTCTATACAGTATTTTGATCAAAGCGATATCGTATTATATGACCCCTTACGTAAGAGATATGTCTAAACCTATACACATCAGAACTTATCCAACTTTCAAAGTTTTTCCAGGATTTTTTAAAAAACACTATTTCACAGTTTGATAGTAAATGCTGTATTGTTTCTATTTCTGTTTTACCGAATGTGCACAAAGAACTGTCTCGAATCCCAATTTTGTGAAGGTAAGAGTCTGTTGGCAATATTATGTTGGTTGTTCTATATTGAAACCAAGGCACGTTAAAGTTATCTCGCCTTGCAAAATAACAAATTGAAATCGTCAGTAAAGAAATATTTTCTCCCATTGCAAAATTAAAAAAATTGGAAACCGCCAAAAACGAAATATTACAGTTAGGTAAAATAAGAGTCATTGAGTTTAGTTTATCGAAAAGAAAAATCAGACCAAAAAAAGGTATGTGTTTTCAGAGGCAGCCGATAGCGGCGGATCGATTTACAGCCTCCATCACGGGTTGAGATAGGCGGAGGGCTATTACGACGAATGAATAAGCTCTATACATTGAGTTACCAATCAGGTTGCAGTATAGTAATTAATTGTGTACGTTTTTCGCACAATTTCGAACTTGACCTGTTGAATAAGTTTGACAAAAATCGGACAACACTTCACGATATTGAGCGGAAATGATTTTACCAATTATATTGCATTATAGTACCTAATTATGCTCAGCATCGAACTTCGTCTTCATAGGTTGTAGCTAGTAACCAAGTTTGATAAAAATCAACTAAGGTTTAAGTAAGATATTGAGCGGAAACTGTTGCCAAACGCCCACCAACGTTAATACATAATACAGCTGTACAACAGGTTCTAGATCCAGGGACAGTCATTATATAGTGTGTGCAGTACTGACGGTACAGCTTCACCAACAATTCTTGCAGATTGAGATTTTTTCATGCAAACTACACAGAAAGTAATTCTTTTCAAACGGAATCAACATGAGAAACGTACGGAAGCCTTTTAGTGCCAGGTCAATAATTTTTTTCATACCTATGTCGTAATTACGACATAGCTATGTCGTAATTACGACATAGCAATGACTTACTCGTAATTACGACATAGCTAAGTCGAAATTACGACATAGCTAGGTCGAAATTACGACATAGCTAGGTCGAAATTACGACATAGCTAGGTCGTAGTTACGACATAGCTAACTCGTAATTACGACATAGCTAGGTCGTAATTACGACATAGCTAACTCGTAATTACGACATAGCTAACTCGTGATTACGACATAGCTAACTCGTGATTACGACCTAGCTAACTCGTGATTACGACCTAGCTAACTCGTGATTACGACCTAGCTAACTCGTGATTATGACCTAGCTAACTCGTGATTACGACATAGCTAACTCGTGATTACGACCTAGCTAACTCGTGATTACGACCTAAGAACGGAAAGGAAAATGGAGGATCACAAACGATAACGCAACATTTTGCCGGAGTTTTATTTTCATTTAAGGTTAAAAAATTGTGATTTCCTCGTGTTTAGTCCATGTGCACCATGTTTGTATAAGCATGATAACATTCAAGCGCATTTTAGCGCGTCAGTTTCTGTTCAGAAGGCATATGAATTCAGACATACTGGATTTAGGTGTGTTCGTTAAAGAGCATATTAGGCTACAAGTGGCGATTTTAATTATGATTGTGGATCCAGTTTAGCAAAGACCCCGACTTTATTTGGCATGTGGATTCCAATGACACACTTGCAATTAATGGTTGTATCGAAAGCTATTCTCGACAAATAATTTGATTACGGTCTTGCTGGACCCCTCGGTCGATTTTCAGAACAACTGTTGTGTTTAGTCTATTATACAGAAGAGTATAAATCTTAACCATTTATATGTATATATTTTCAGAAAGCTTGAATACTCAGGATTACATATGTGTGAATGTGGTGAAAATCGATTAATTATTTCTAAAAAAATTGCTAAGTGAGTAAATGTCAACAAAAAACAATAGACTGCATTTTTCAAGGACGTGCAATAAAGATACGACTCGATGGATTAGTTGACCTATTAGAATAGTCTTTGAACTATAGTAAAAGATGCCTCATTTTAAAGAATTTTGATTACATTGGTCACAGTGGATTTTTTTGTCTATCACACCTTGTAAAAAAAATCTTTTAAATTTGTAAAATACAATTTTCAGAAAACACTGAAAAACAATAAGGACGAATTTGACAAAAATAAGGCACCGTTTACACGACCGCATTGTGCTCTTTACAATGGTACATAGTGCTTTAAACTGGAGCGCCAGGAATAGGCATTTAAAGTTTTGCCACTTGGATATTTTAAATGTTTGTAATGAGAATTGCGAATTATAGTTTTCACCAACATATAGTTTGAATACCTAACTACTTATCCAACTGATAAAAAGTCCAGCAAGAACGTAAATGTCTGTACAGCCAGCAGTGATCCCCGTATTGTAGCAGGATATTTTATTGAGGCAGTGGCTTTTGGAAGAAAAGAGGAAAACATAATAAAGAAGGGTTGTTATTTATTAATGCAACAAACGCCCCCCTCCCCCCTCCCCCTTTACACACACACACTCCACTATACATGATAAAGAACGACCCTTCTTTACTATGACACTGTGTACAGCACCAATCAATCAATAAATCGTTATTATTTAAGGCAAAGTGGCTCTTTCTATGCTAGTGACCTGCCACTAGTCGACGCTTTATAGTAACACTGTTTCATGAAACGTTTCACATCTTGGTTGTGCGAGTTTCAATTATTGTTGGAATACACCGACGTGAAATAAGCGAAAAAACCTTGAACACAGCACAAAACACCAATCAATCGTTCAATTAATCAATCAATCAATCCGAAAAACTTGCAACAAAAGCTACTTATGCTATCACATGTGATTATCTTTGGGTCAAAGTGAGATCGTGTGTTTGGATCTTTACTGATACACAGCCATTATGTAATGTTTAAGACGGATATTAATTTTCAAATAAAGCGCTGATTTGCTCTTTCTATGCAAGTGACCTGCCACTAGTCGACGCTTTATAGTAACAGTGTTTCATGCAGATTTAGGCCCTCTGGCTAAGGGAAGTTTGTTTGAAAAGGAGCAATACTGTCTTTACTTAGCACTGGAGGAAAATTAATATTATGACTACCACTGAGGAGTTTAACATCGTAAAGTATAGTAACAACTCCGCAGAAAGATAATGAATTCATTTTGACTCAACGTTTCGGTTTATTGATCCTGATGATGGTTTGATCAATAAACCGAAACGTTGAGTCAAAATGAATTCATTATCTTTCTTCTGAGTTGTAGCTATACTTCACTGAGGAAAATTAACTTTTCAACATTACGGAAACGCTTCACATCTTAGTGGTGCAAGTTTCAATTATTGTTGGAATACATCGACGTGAAATAAGTGAAAAAACCTTAAGCACGACACATAGACCAATCAATCAATCAATTAATTAATCAATCATCCGAAATCTAAAATCTTGCCACAAGCCTACTTCTGTTTTTACATGTGATTATTTTGGGTCAATGTGAGATCGTGTGTTTGGATCTTTACTGATAAACATTATGTAGTGTTTAGGACGGTTATTTGAAAGCTTAATTACTTTAGATGCTATGTTTATTTTAAAGTTTAAATGCCCAACGTGTTTTCTTCACCTGTTTATATATATATACTTATCTCCAGTTAAAATTACTCTTGATGATGGTTTGATCAATAAACCGAAACGTCGTGTCAAAATGAATTCATTATCTTTCTTCGGAGTTGTTACTATACTTTAATATGAAATAAGTATATCATTTTATTAAGATGAACTCGTCCAAAAGCCAACTTGTCCACGGTTATCTCATTCGTGCCTCCCATGTTGGCGAATAAAGATAATTTTTCAGATCAGTGTGATCAGACTAAATCAACGATATATTTATTATATATATATTTGGCAAAAGTTTTAGTAACCATAACTATGTAGAGCCTATTGTGGTTGGAGCAGAAAATAAATATATACGTGATCATATTATAAAGTAGACTATTCTGTAAGTAAACTATTCAGAAACGGTTCGTCTAGTTTCTTATGGCTTTTAACGACACAGTAATGTGGACAACTTCACTGCTTAGGAGTTCGTTTGTGAGTGGACAGTATTGGGGAAATAAAGTCCTTCCACTGCTGGCTTGCAAACAAATTTTCAGCCTAACCGCGTAAAACATGCTTAGGTAGATACTCATAAAGCATATGGTTTGTTTGTTCCTTGATTAGGGTTGAAGACCATGCACTTAAAGTTCTATCCCTCACATGATGGCATGCCAGTCCAATGGGCGAAAGATATCACCCTCAATGTCACTGGTAACAAACACAGACCAGACAAGACTTCCATATAATGCAATACATCCTAAACATATAAGCTTGTGCTGTCTCTTATCTCAGAGAGCACCAGCACAGAATTTGGTGGTATAGAAACATTCGGTTGAGAGGCCCATTTAAAACAAAATGTCCAAGTCAAATCAATAGATGGTACCATCTCCTCTAGCCAAGGGTTTTATATCCGAGCTACTCTGCATTACAATCCTTGGCGGATAATTCGTGTATAATGGGACTCGGCTTCCAGGCGATTGATTGGATGCGTGGGAACTTCTACGCATCCAATCAGTTTTTTCGAACTTGTTTGGGGGTATCTAACCAACTCAGTGAAATTATTGGATATGTACCTACAGCTACCGACAACAAATCACCATATGCCAACACTGCTATTACAAAGTTAAACGAACTGTCAAAACTGGAGTACGGCAATCAATAATAGGTTATCTACGCTGGTTGGATGTAACTGTAAACAGGTGGAGTTAACTATAATCTTGATCATTTTATCCGCCAGATGGCGTAGCAGAAACTCTCGTTGTAGATTAATTATCTGCCAAGGGTTGTAATGCAGAGTAGCTCGGATATAAAACCCTTGGCTAGAGAAGATGAGATGGTACCTGCATTTAAAAAACTGTTTTGACGTTTTGTGTTCAAAGCAAATAAAGAACTGCATATCGCAAAATAAGTAATGGTGCCTATATTATTCCATGGTATTCTGTGCATTGTTTTAACTTTCTTTCATTACAATAAGTGGAAGCTTTATTTTAATTTCCAAGTTAGTGTCTTCCCAACCATTGTCTTAACAAGGGGAAAGCGGTATTACACGTTTAAAGTGAATATGTAAATTTGTTTTCCAGTTGTTGTCTTCACAATACATACAGTGAACTTTATAAAACAAAAGTATTATAAATATGGCGGCTATATTGTTTTGTGGAACTTGGTAAAATACAAACTCAGCCGTAGTATTAACAGAAGATGCGAAGTTTGAAGTTAATAGCTGAATTTATTTTCAAGTTATGTTCACAACACATGAATACAGATGAGAATCTTGTAATATTACTCACTAAGCGACAGTCACATTGTTTTGCAAATTTTAGTGAAATGCAATCCAATGAACTGCCTTAGCAAGAGAAAGCTATAGTCCAAGTTTGAAGTTAATCTGTGCATTTCTTTTCAAGTTATAGTGTTCACAACACATACAGATCTGCATATGGTAAAATTACATAATGGCGACCAGGTTGTTTTACAGAACTTGATGAAATAAAATCACATGCGTTGTCTTAACAGGAGGAAGCTACATTCCCAGTTTGACTTTAATCTTCGAACTTGTTTTCAAGTTAACGTGCTCACAAGATTTTGTGATGGAAGGACAGATAGACAGTAGCATTGCTATTAAAGTCCCCCGGCTATATTTATAGTAGCGGTGGACAATAAGAGTAACAAATAATAAGAACAGGTCTACTAATTGGTTGATTGATAAAGTGTGGGTTTTTTTGTTGGAGTAAAGCGTCATACTCAATGGTATTTTACAGAAGTGACGACGTATTTTCCCCTTTATACTCTGTCTTACTTACAATATAAATATGATGTAAAGCCTTATGATTAGGGTTGGCACTGCAAGTTTGCATGTTGACACAGGAAGGTTTGCAAATATACCCAGAGACCAAAGAAAATGCAAATTTGTAACTCTGATAATATTGAAGACCAGCACCATTTTGTGATGATCTGTCCTATATATGAAATGTTAAGAAATCAATTTTTACATGAAAAATATTTACGACATAGGACTGTAGGCCTACATCGCTTTGCTATCCTAATGTCTACAAGAAACGAATCTGTTTCGATGAATTGAGCAATATATATATTTGCAAACAATCCCCCTATGTAAACGAACCCAAATACTGAATGCACAAATGACCTGACCTATAGTTATAAGCATGTGCGCCAAATGTGTTTTTATTACTTTGTACAAAGGCCTAAGGCCAAATGTATTTAAATAAACATTTATTATATTAGCTAGCTAGGTGGTAGATCAGTCCTGATTGTGTTTGTATCCCTTTCAGGGTAGGAATGCGGACAACATGGAGTCGAATACATTGACGTGACACCGGCCTTCAAGATAAATCCCAGATTGAAGGCGCGGAAGTCCAGAGAGGCTGATGTAACAAACGAGTGCCTACTGAAAACCGGATAAGACATGAAAACACTGTAACAGGTAAACTTTCAAATATTGTGAAGACTGAACCAAAGCTTTTAAACGATAGAGTTACCGCCCTTGAATCAAATTCCCTCGTGTTGAAAACTACATACTCCTAGAAAGTTTCAGCCACTTTAAGAAGAATTACAAAATGTGGATAAAACGCTGAACAAATAAATCTCAGAACCTATAAGAAAAAGATCATCCGCCGTGAAATGCACGACAGGAAAAACAATCTGCTTTTTTATTGAATACCGAAAACCAGGTACATATACCAAAGGAAAGAAGTATTGAAGGATTTCCTAAACAGTGATGTGAATTTTGATAAAGAATAGATTAAAGCGGTGCTTATTTAAAGACTTAAAGCCTGCTTCATGCTACTGTGACAAATTATGTCAGAGTACTACAAAATGATTTGAATTGTTCAGGACCATTTTCTGGGAGCTTTGGGAGAGTTATGATTTTTCGGACAAAGGTTCTGAATTGGGTATGGAATTGAATATGGAATTGAATAAATAAACATTGAGATATTTGAAGTTATAGACAGAAGGAATGTAGAAAGCATCATGTAGATGTAATTTTTGTGCAAGTACAAATGTAGTTTAGTTTGGTTTTATAGCTATATTTTGTGATCTTAAGTATATGTTTTTAGTAAATGTATTTGCATTTCCCGTTTTTATGCGTCAAACCCTATTGGTTGTATTTACTCTGCATATCCAATATTAAAATAATAACTATGAACCGATGTTTATTTTTGGGGGGGGGGGGGGGTTTCTCTGTAATTAAACTTGTAAAAAATCGCGGATCGCTTTGGATGCACTCTTGGTTGATTTAGGTAAATTCAACATTATAATATATTTGTAGCAGAAATGAGTAAATGTTAACATCGTAATACGATCTTTAAACACGCCATGGTGGGCGTTAAGCAGAGCGAAAACAAGACAAGAAAAAACGGCCGTGATCAATGAACTCTCACATAACTAATTCCACTCTAGAGCTGTTAATTACACTCTTAGAAATAATGGTTCTTTGAGGGTTCTTAAAAAACGAGTATGGTTCTATATAGAACTGGTTCCACTCATAAGCCTTGTTATGGTTCTATATGGAACCATTACGATAAAAGGGTTCGTTGGTATTCGAATAAGGGGAAATAACCCGTCTCATAGATGAGTCTTGAACCCATCGTTTTGTCTCTGATTTATAACGCTATTTATTTGTCAAAATAGCGGCGACATTTTAAACATTTTCAAGTACACTTTGTGGAAATAATTGAATGTGAACTAAGTACACTTTGTATTTTGACGTTCGTGATGTTTTAAAACGTGTAGTTTATTATTTTTGTTCTCTGAGTATATTCAGAGACAGCACATTTTCCGAAGATGGGCGAAGATGTGACGAGGAACAAACTCGGACACTGTTGATAAGTGACGGTTGGGTGAAGTCTTATGCTTGATTACGTCGTCTGCTGTTATCTAGTTTGAACTAAACAGAATCACCTTCACATCCAGGTGTGGTAATTCTAATGGTATTAAAGTACAAGCACCTTATGATGTGTAAACAAGCTTCGAGTAGTCTAACGGAATGAAGCCACCGTAATTACAGTTATGTAGTAACAATTATGACTTAAATATCACTAAATTTTATTTGGAGTGACCCTGTTCCTGGGTCAAGGGCCTATACATTTGCCTTTAAAGAAATGATAATGTCTGAAACGGTTGTATGAATCATATGTTTAAATATACTAATGTCCATTACATAGAAGCTTCACTATTGTGAAGTCTTGGTTAGTTCTAACTTTCTTCAATTCGGCCGATAAAGTTATGGACTAATATTGGGCCTTACATAACATAAAGTACATATAGCTGCAATTGATTCATTACCATGTTAACTATAACAAATAAAGACATTTACTTCATTGAAATAAAAAACATAAAAACGTAAGCTTTATAATTGACTTACTGAAATTCATGGAGTTTAATCTTTCGTTAAACCTGTTAAACATGCAGACAGTCTCCAGAATTTAAAGTATATTATTTTATTTATAGCTCTACTTCAAGTGCAAAAGAAGGCTGGCAGCACATAAGCAGAGCATGTATGGGATTCTATTGGACTAAAATTGACCAACTAACAAGACAAGTAAGTAAATAAGTAGTGAGTTACAATAAATGAGTAAGTAAGTGAGAAATAATAAGTAAATTGAAATAAGTTACAAGTAAAGAAGTAAGTTAGTTATAAGCAGCAATAAGTGAGAAATTAGTGAGTTATACTGAGTTATTCTGATTCATCACACTATCTCTGGGCTCCTTACGATAGTCGAGATAATTTTGACTGAAGTCATTTACACAACCTCTCGATAACGATCCTTCCAAAAATCTTTGAGGTTTATTAGTTTAGTTATTAATTTTAATAATTTAATTTATTCACCAAAGATAAGATACATTTAACATAAATTTAAATTAATGGATTGAGGCGGGATTAAAGTTCCGGAGAACTTGTTCTATCCCTGAACATTATGCAAAAAATAATAATA
>JAVFBX010054585.1:0-17198 GCA_034783855.1 Mopalia kennerleyi | reverse complement strand
AATAAAAATTAAACAGACAAATTTTGACCTCGAAGGGGCCGACCTACCTTAACACTCTATTTAAATGTTACGAGTCCATCTGTTGAAACTCTCATGATTGAGTTGCATGAAGGGACTCTAGAAAACATGAAGGTGGTTTATAAAAGCTTTCCACTCTGGTTTTACCGTTTTAATGTAAGTTTTCCGTCATCAAAAAAAAAGTGAAATACCATTGTGTGTGACATTAATGACTTTTTGAGAGCATACCAGTACTGTTACATTTAACTTGGCACTGTAGGAAAAATAATTGTCCAACCAACAAACCCAAAGCCTGCTGCAATTTTTTCTATCATTTCTCTACTGTCATATATCCCCCTACCCCCAAAACCAACAAACCACACACACACTTGTTAGACAGTAGTGAAGTAAACATCAAAGAAGCCAGCCCTCTGTAAATCGTTTTTTTATGTGTGAAATTAATGTTCTGTGTATGCATGACGTTTGTAAGGTTGTTTCTTGCAGCCATTGTACCGTTATTTTATGTGTAACTCAATCAGTAGTAATGTGTGTCTTTGTTTCTCTGTTTCTGTGTTTTGTCAACTCCACTGTCTACCTGTTTGTTCCGTTCCAACTTTGTGGATATCCCCCTATGTTACCCTGTCTCCGTTACCTGTGTACTGATGTGTAAACAGCTCTGAACAATGATCTTCCAGATGGTGTAAGAGCCAACAGTAGTCCCCTATTAACACTGCAACTAAGTCAGATCAGCAGAGAGATTGTGGATCTATTAAAACATCACCCTCAGTGTCGTATGCCGTTCAGCAAGTTTATACCTGCCTATCACCATCACTTTGGTCGTCAGTGTCGGGTAGCGGACTATGGTTACACTAAACTGTACGAGCTACTGGACGCTCTACCTCATGTTCTCCAGGTAAGTCAACAACTATTTGACCAGACTGATCTGTGATGTGTATGTATTGGGACTTGTGATTGTCCTTTATTTGTTGTCAGTGATATTGAAGAAAGAGGAGCTTTCTGTTGCCCTGATGTTCTCAGAGCTGAAGGGAAACAGGAAGCTGATCTGTTTGTACGTTTTATTTTTGTCTGTCGTCATATAAGTGAAATACCCTTGAGTATGATAAACACCAAACAAACAAACCTCCCGTACTCAATGTATAGAGTTGAACTACGTTTTATGATGTCCCCTGCTGAATGGGATTTTTAAAACACCATTCCTTATTTATTTGAATAGAACATTGATAAGACCCCAGCTTATCAATTAATAACAGCTTCCAATGGACCATTTTGCTGACACTATATGCAACGTACATTTTTGAGACCTTTAGAAATTGAATACAGAAAACACATTTTCAACATGAAATTACAATGTCCCAGTTTATAACCTATCCTCGCTGCTAAGACTAGTGTCTTGAATATTCTGTCAGAACTACATGTTGGAATATTTATGGAAAGTCATTCCTTAATACTAAAGTAAACTTACATGATACATTATATGCTATAGGATAAAATCAAGAATTTTGGCTAGGAATTTAAATGAATTGAACCTCTTGAGTTGGTTTAACAATAAATATTCTGCTTCAGGTGATGGGTACGGGTGACAGGCGTATTCTGACCCTTAGTCACCGGGCTCAAGTACGGCGTTTCACCACAGATCTCCTGAGGGTGCTAAAAGCTCAACCTACAAAACAAATGTCCATTTCTGAGCTGCCAGAAAACTTTGGTAAGTCAAGTTCAAATGCTGTCTTTTAAATCTGTCATGGTTTCGGTACTGTACAAAATCAGATCTTAAGACACTTGGCCGTGGTCTAATGGTGTTGAAGGAAATATTTTGCAATAGCCAGTTCTCCAACTGTCACAAGTGTTATATAATAATTCAATATTTACCTGGATGATTGGATTCCTTAGATTTTCAGTGTGAAATTGAGCCCTCTAAGGGCAGTCTATTTGAAGAATAACAATGCTGCCATTACTTGCCCCTAGAAGAAAAAACTTTCTAACCATATAAAAACACCTCACAATTTTTGGTGTCCTATGGTGTTGAAATAACTAGCTGTCATATAAGTGAAATATCCTTAAAGATGGCGTAAAACACTCAACTTTCCATCAACCAGTGTAGAATTAGATACCTTTACCTGCTGACACTCTAGAAGTACATGTAGCAAACTCTCTAAAAATGAAAATACTGTTAATAATTGTTAATTAGCACTTAATCAAATGCACCAGAATCTTGTATTCTAAAAATGAAATCCTGAATATTGAACCCTGTATGTTTGTTACAGAGAAGGTTGTTGGTAAGCCCCTGGATATCTGTGAGTATGGTATGTGTTGTGCAGAGGATCTCCTCACTGAGGTTCCAGCCTCTACCATTTTAGTAAGTACATGCTAATAGGGTTTAAATAATCGTGATAGTGTCACCTTGATGTGATACTTGAAGTGGTGTTAGGGGCAGTGAAGTGTTATGCAGAAATATGTAAATGACCGCATATAACTTGGCATCTTAAGTCCTTTCAATATAACAATTTATTGTTGGCAGTCTGGCTAAGTACAGTTTAATTGAAGTGTGTTTATGCGGTCTACTATAGAGGAACATAATTTTAAAAGAGCATTTTTAATTGTGTTGCCGTTCCCTCTTTGGAAGTACACTGCTGATCAGTAAATGAAATGTTATCAATCAGCCTTTTTTCGCAATATGGTAAAGTTGAATTTTAATACCTTAATTATTTTTCCTTTTCAGACTAGTTACATTGACTCTGAAACCATTCTGTCCATACCAAGAAGAGGTTAGTGTTCATTCATTGCTTGTAATTATTTATCATGTTTTGTCGGCTAACAGCAGTTTAAATTTAATAGGGCTTCAGTTAACCAGTCACAGGTTCACTCTACAGGAAAATATGAAGCAGATCGGTTTGTGAGGATTGTATTGTCTAGTGATTATCCTGTTTTCATATTTTTGTGTGTCTGGACAACAAAGATTACTAGAATTACTATAAAATTCCGTAAATCTTTCTCAAAACTACATACTAAATTTGTGATGCCAAAAAAACATCCTTGTTAAAATGTAGTTTTTATATGAAACTTTTATTTCTGCAGATCAAACGAGTGAAGAAGTTGAACGCACCAAACAGTTCTCTCTGGAAGTCGTGGATCTTCTTAAACATAACCCACAGTGTCGTATGCCTTTTAATAAATTCATCCCCGCATATCACCATCATTTTGGTCGCCAGTGTCGTGTGGCAGACTATGGATTCTCCAAACTTATTGAACTCTTTGAAGCAATACCCAATGTGGTAGAGGTGAGTGAAAACAATGAAAAGTCTATTTTTGATAATGCTGAGAATAGATAAAATGCTGGTTTTAGAAAAGTTTCCTAAAGCTGAATAATAGGCATTCAGTCTCTCTACACTAAAACACTCCCCCATAGCCGGGTGGCTTGCCTTGTTCACTATCAACACCTTCATTTGAATTTTAACAAATTACCTACCAGCTCTTTGGACAAGGAGTTAAAATCTTATGAATCTCTTTTACTAGCCGGGGCTGCGGTAGCGTGTGGGCATACTAATCCTACTTTGATTTACCGTTCATCGGATCGAGTCTGCCTGTCACCCCCCGGGTATATGAGTGAGTCACACGATGTGGCTCCAGCAATGGCGGGGGTGGTTTTTACTAGGTTTCCCCTTAGTTTTTCCCCTATTATTAGGCAAGGAGCTGTGTGAAGTGAAATACCCTTGAGTACGACTTAAAAACTAATCAAACAATCTTGTACTAGCCCTTTGGTATATGTTGTTCTGGATAAAATATACATAGGTAAATGTTCAATGCAATAGTTTTTCAAACAGTTAGCAAATAAATTCTCTGGTTTACTTGCCTGTTTTTGTATTGAAGCTAAAGGAGAAGAGATGTCTCAGAACTTGTATTGGATCTGTGACCTCCCTTTATTTATTGTTTTGTAGCTAGAAGATGAGGGGGAGGAGAGATTTGTCTGTCTCACAGAACCCGAATTAAAGATGGTCTTGTCGGAACAGGTGGTCAAGTTACTGGGATTACAGTATAATGGCCAGCTGTCTCTGGAGAACTTCTACAGGGTTTTCACCTGTCATTTCGGGTTCACGCTCCGACTCAAAGATTTTAATGTCTCCTCCATGAAGGAACTCCTCAATCAACTTAAACATGTTGTCCGGGTAAGTCCAGTAACTACAGTCCAGTAACATAATGTAATTATGTATATGCAAACAGTGGGTGGTTGGGAGGGAGCATCCTGCTGCCCGATTGCATTCGGAGCTAAGGGGCAACATTAGGTCCATCTGTTTGTGGTCTATATATTGCAATCTGTGATTATCTTGTAATTGTCTTTTGGTTTCAGAGGCGTTGAACGGGGTTCCCTGCATCCATTGATTTTGCAGTCATGATTGAAATAACTTATAGCAGTTGGGACAGAAATAGGCTTTACCTCTTACATGTTATTTCTATGGACTGTCCCAAAATTAAAGTGTCCTAACTGCTAGAAGGTATAGGGTAGCCTAAGGTACAGCTTAGGGGTTAGCAAGTGTGCTTAATAACCTTACTTGAATGTTTTATCCCCAGGATTGTCAGTCTGGTATATGAGAGCTACATGATGTGGCTCTAGCAATCGCTGGGTAATTATTAAGAGGTTTCCTCTCTTTTCCATCGTATTTAAGCCAGGAACATTGTGAAATTGACAATTCATCATACTAGTAGAAGTGAAATACCCTTGAGTATGTCTGTTAAATGCCAAACAAACAAAAGCTCTAATTAATTAAACCCCAATCTACAACAGTACTGTAGGTTATAGCTGCAGCCATCTTTGGTTGTGTCCCTGTCTGTGATGCTGCATGTACAGAAAGTTTGGGCGTTACATTGAAATTTAAAATTAAATTGAAGTTTGGATAATCCGGTCAGCCATTATTAAGCAGTGAAAATAATGCAGTCTGTCGATATGGTTAATAAATTTAAACTAACACGCTTTAGCTCAACTGAAATAGCTTACACCCATGAAACACAATATACATGTATGCCTTGGATTTTGATATAAGAGACACTGTGTATTAAATGCTTCAGCAGGGAGTGAAAAGATGGATGGGAATTTTTTTTAATTCCATGTTACATGGTGGAAGTGTACAATGGAACAATAACTACATAACCTGTACAATTACAGTGACTGTTTCTTATTTTCATCTGTCAATCATTTTCTAAACCCTAAAACATTAATCATGAAAGTTGAATCTGAAACGTTCTCTTGACTCTGAATTGCAGGTCTTCTATATAAAATGTGAACCTGAACACTGTATTAAATAAGGATTGACTATTGTTTAACAGATTGATGTTCAGGATGGGGTGGAGTATGTGGTGCTATGTCGACAGATCCACTTCCCTAAACTGGCCCGTCAAATACTCCAGCTTCTCATGAACCAGAGCAGTGGTAGTCTCCCTTTGGTAGAGCTCTGTAGTCGTTACAAGACTACGTTTGGCATGGACTGTGATGTTGGACAGATTAGAGAGGAACTGCTAGATTTTCTACAGGTTTGTAACAATTACAAAGTTATTATTACCAAAGATAAACTTGGGAGAGATTGTTACTATGTTAATCGTTAAAATGAATGTGCCATTCCAATTTTGTTAGAATTGAAACCAATTGTACAGAGTATAACATGGACGGCAACTCAACAATATAAATAAACCATACTCAATAGATCTGGTTTAGTACTGAGGCAGCTTATAGGTTTGATCCCTGTCTGTCTGGCCGGCCGTAATGCAATCAGTTTTTGTTTTGAGAGTTTTGTGGGTTTCTTACAACTTATTGCTGGACCCTTTGGGCTAACAACGCAAATATCCTTTTTATTTAAAGTATATTTATGATAGTGATAGAAACAAAAGTTAAACTCATTCATCTCAAAAATAAATTGTTTCACCATTTTATTACAAATGTAGTAGGATTATGTATTGATTTTCAGTTAATAATATTCTGTAAGGTTGACCTATCATTTGTTAACTTTCTTTAGGTTACGGGTGGAGAGGAGTCCGCCCTAATCAGTTTGACACCGCTCCAAATATTTGCCAGGGATGTTCGCCTACTATTAAAAGCTCATAATGGACATATACCCTTATCGGTGTTTGAGTCGGCCTTCCAAGATCATTTCAGTGTGGAGATCAAACCAGCTCTGTATGGTTTCCCCACAGTAGTAGATCTACTGGGTGCTATCCAACATGTGGTCATGTTGAGGGGCAAAGGGCCTCGCAGACTGGTTGTCCTATCACAAGATATGGAAGGTGGGTTAAACTGGGTTTTGTTTTTCTAAAATATTTCATCTGTAGCTATAGGTATAAGTGTTTAGCCTTAAAAAGTTTGATTGATTGGTGATTTACACCATGCCTAATGGTCTTTAACTTTTGACGGCAGTGGTAATCCATCAAGAATAGATTCTAGCACAACCATAAGATGTGCACTGTTTTGATACAGTTGGAAAGTTAATCTTCCTCCAGTGCTAAGTAAAGGCAGCATTGCTACTCACCAAACCAACTTTCCTTAAACAGGGCGATAAATTTAAATCTAAGGTCTGAAGGCTTTTTATTTTGTTAGATGTCCCTCCTGTGTGTGGCTCCCCACCCCTTAAATCTTTCCTCACCAGTCCTCAGAAGCTAACCATGGGATCGCCCTCTAGAGAATTCATACCCAGCAGGACACCATCCAAATCACCCTCTGATGATTCTGGAGTTATTGATATCAAAGGTCAGTTAGAAAAAGTACTCGCTAATTTATATTTGTCCCTGCATACATATTCCTGATTAAAAAAAAATGAACTTTGAGACTGATCTTACTAGCTGTTGTAACATTAGCTCTATGGGTTTAACATTATCCCAACCAGTTATTTGACCAGATTTCCCTGGGATAAAATAAATGGTTGTATTTCTAATCAAAGGCTGGTTTTCGCACTTTTATACGGGTTACCACTTACCTGTAGTGAACATGGCAGAACATTTTTTTTTAAGTATTTGAAAATTGTTTTCCAAGCATAAATTTTGTAAGCAATATTGTTCATTTATCCTTATATTTTACAGGTGAGGAGGCCAATCTTATGAAGATGGGTATAAAAGTTACCTCCCCTACAATTGATCTTCTGTCTGGACCAGTGCCATCAGCAATTCCCTCCCCTGAACTTAGACCTGGAGATGTTCGTACTGACCTCATGCGATTTGAATCCCCATCAGGTGGGCAATTAAAACTAAACCTATGAAAACAACCCTAAATTAAGATAGTGGGTAGTTACATGTAATATTCCTTGACTTTTGAGTGGAGGGTTGGGAGGGAGGTTCTTGGTATCCTGGTTCTCTCAGAGCGAAGGAGAAGCATGAAGCCAATCTGTTTGAAGTTTCTTTGTATTGCATCCTGTGAATGTCGGGTTTCTGCTCTGTGTTTGTTGCCAGTGGTTGCAAGGGTCGTTCCCTTCGCCCATTTAAGCTGTCCCGTCAGAGAAATAACCTTGAGCACAATGTTAAGCCCAAATCAAACCAACAGTGAATGCTGAGGAACAAAATCCTGTGCCCCCTGTACTTTGATTATGCCGACATTCATCTTCTGCTTCCCATGCTTCTTTTGAAGAAATGCTTAATAGAGCATGATTAATGTTTACAACAAAACACTTCATTTATAGGCATGTTAGTATGTATATAAACTGTTTCATCCGTCATACAGTATCTGTGATAATGGCGTTAAACATCAATCTATCACCCTCCTTACATTGAACAAATCCAAGTAGGTCTTTTTCTAAAACTTAAAAACAATACATGCTACTGTGTTTCAGAAGAGGCTGAGTTGTTATGGGCACTGACAGAGGAAGAGAAGAAAGGACAGAAAACGCCACTTTGTCAAACCCCAACGTCAGAACTTCTGCAGTTCGCTGCTCATTGTCTGACTTCAGAGTCCAAGTCAGACGAGCCATCTAAAGTGGTTAAAGAGAAGGCCCATGTGTACTCGTCTGGGGGCTTCCGTAGAAAGATACCCAGCCACTCGACCCCCACCGGCCTGGATAAATCCCAAGCCATGGTTACCTGTGCTGAGATTGATGGCCATGATCCCGATGACACGGTACAGGAGCTCACTGAAGCTTTCAACAAAGGTTGGTGGAAGGCTGCTCCAGCTCAGTTTGCTGCAGAATCCCAAGCGTTGGTCAACGGAGACAAAAAGGAGGTTTTGGAAACTACTGGAGATTCTCTGAACCTGTCCGCTGTCAAGGGGGAGTCTGTACCCTTCTCTCAATACAGTGATGGTAGCTCTGGCCAGGAAAGTCTTTCTGTGCCCAAACGGAACACTGAATCATCCCCATGCGGAGACAGCGGAATCCGAAGTCAAGATGTCTCCGTGGAAACCTCCTTCCAGGATGACCACCCCGTGGACACTAGCTCCATTAAGTCAGACCAGAGCCTCAGTTTAACCAATATTAACATGACACCAAAAAGTTCACCCAGAAAATCTCCCCGTAAACCCAGAATTGCTGCCAAATTTCTAGTTCCAATTAACTAAACGGATAGTAATTATACCTCAACTCAAGATCAGTTTCTGAAACCGACTTTTCTCCATGAGCATTTAGAAGCTATGTTTTCTTAATTCTAGGTTTATGCACTTGTAAGTTTCCCTATGTAATTTTTTTGATTTAAACTTGAAGTATGTCTCTACTTTGTGTACTCCTTGCATGGGTAATGCAATGCAGTTATGGTTTTGTGCTTGAGTTATGAATTATGATTATAAATTGCATGGTAAAGTGCTGTCTAAATGAGTTTATTTTTTCAAATAAGTCCTATGATAGGTTGGTCTTACACAACCTACATCCAATTGATTTGACTTAATTACAATTAATGGCAAAAATATTTTTGAAAGTTACTTGACAACTCCCAAAGTATGTTTGAATGGAATACCCAAAAAGCATACTGGGTAAAAAAAAAAGTATAATAAAGTTCATGAAATATTTTTAGTTGTAGCATTATAAGTATTTATTACTGTACTGATTGAAAATGTGTTTATTTGGCTTGCGAAAATGTTTTGATTAGGACCAAAAAAAAAAATAACGTTCATAAGGATGTCTCGTAGATATACATGTATGTATTTGAGCTTTATCAAATACTTGTCTTTGATTTAAATTTAACAACACTTAAGAATTTTGTTTTCTTTCTTCATTTGTGATGCACTACATGTTTTGTTTATATTTGAATGAATCTCTATTTTGTGTTGTCTCAATAATTGATGCAAATTTTGTAAGTTTTGATTTGACCCTGGAAATGCTGTTTAATCATGGAATGATACACATGTAATTGACTGGTGATCTGCAGATCAATATCTCTTCCCTCCTAATATCTGTAAATTAAGAAAACCTAAAAAAAAGCACAAGTATAGGTTACTTGGATACAAAGCAGGTGAATAAAATCAATTTCAGAAGAACATGTGCTTGTCTAGTTTATTTATTCTGAAATCCACAAAGGTTTCAACAATTTGTTATACATACTAGTATAAGTAACCCGTCCCTACGTTTTGTTACCAGGATAATTGGCTGGATGCAAAAATGTCTTGTTCAACAAGCCTGTCATTGCGAAGTAATATGTACTTTGTTAGTTTTGGAGGACTTTACAGCTGACAAACAATTCATTAAAAGAACACATTTCTTTAAAAAAAATTAAATAATTTTTAAAAATAAAATCTTTCAGTACATTAGAACAGATTGTGCCCAGGTAATGCCATTAAAATTCAAGACCACCTTGATCCCAAAGAACTTCAGATATCTCACTTCCTGATGCATAGCAAAGACTTTACAAGAAGGATGAAGTTACAGAAGGATACTCAAGGAGCCATTATCCTAAACATTGTTCTTTCAGTAGACTGCACACTTTCCTCCTGTTGGACAACTGGTCCATTCCATGACCTCACTACAGAGCGGATAGTCCAAGCTGGATTGATTGTAGAATTATTGTCTCAAATTGTGAGCTCAGTTGAAATGAAAGTAGTCCACTCCTTCAGATAAGTGAAGAGAATTCAGGTTGTCCTCAAAACCACCACCAGTCAAATCCTAGAAAATAGACAGGTGTTCAATAAATTAAAGGAAGAATTTAAAATTAAAATTCGAGCAGCTGAAACTATTGAAACGGTCAAATTTGGTAGTCTTGTTACAACAGAATATGGACTTAAGTTTCTTGTGAAAATAACCACATATGTGTGTGGGTTTCCTCCCAGTTTTCCACTAATCGGACTAAGAAGTTGACAATCCATGGTTATAAGTGAAATAACCTTTAGTACGACCTTAAACCCCAATCAAAGTTGAATGTATGCCACATTTGTTCCAGTGACACTAGATCTTAATTAAACTGTTGTGCATACAGTTTACCCTCTGTTCCAAGTTTTTTTTTTCCAATCGAAAGCAAGGAATCTTATCAAACTGCTATTACACCTTCTATCAGCAGTTTGAGATCGTATATCCTTGGATGGACTTTATATTGTCCGGTCTTCGTTTGTTGCCAGCGAGGAAATTTTCCTTCATCCATATGACTGGCAAGCAGTCCTGGGAGTGAACTAACCTGAAGAACCGCATCAAACACTAATCATAAACAACCATTGACTGCCTGTATGGCCAAGTGCAGTAATCTTAAGCCTTTAAAAGTAGTGCTGAAGATCCCAGAAGTCTCTTTAAAGCTCCATAACAAAGATTCCTGTGGCAATGCTTCCCAGGGTTGTTTTTATATGAACATATGGGGAACCTGGTCTCCTGATATGAAGTGTCGAAGGTTTTATGGGAAGTTTGACCCTGGCAGTTTAGAAGTCCATACAGTCAGTCTCCTCGTAGGTCCGCCCGAAGGACAGTATATTTATGTGGTCGGTTATGGAGGCACCAATAATTTGAATAAAACACTTCACATTTTGGTTATGTACTTCCAAAGCCTACATATAGTCGTCAGAAGTGAAATACTCTTAAGCACTGCATCTAATATCAATACCAGGTTTAAAGAACGGGCCTCTGAAAACGTTTTATCACTGACCTCAGGGCAGGCAAGATTTTAAGATCTCCATATCCTGCATGGTTCTAGACTGCCTGAATATCTAATAGATTGGTACCATATAGATTCTAGTGAAACAACAATCTGCAAGATTTAGAACGGCCAACAAGAGATTAATAGACTATATAAAGAGCTCTAAAGTGGACATCCTACCATTTTAACACAAATGATAAATGGACCATTAGCATTTGTGAAGTGAACAATCGGCACTCTGGGTTTTGGCTTCAACTACAATTGAAGAATAGAATTGTAATTAGCAATTAATCAAAAAGTAACCATTGAGGAGGTTTAAAAAACTGTGTTAAATTGACCATTGGCTTATTTCACAAATATTGAATTTAAATCGTTTTACAAAAAATCCAGTGACTTTAAAAGCACTTTACATGAACTACACAAAATTAAAATAAAATCGGACAACTGCCCTTTTAAAAGATAGACTTGGTGGTCATAAAATAAAAGGAGATCGCCAGTGGAAAGAAAGGGAGATAACTTTGTAACCTGTATAATAGGAAGTGCAATCCTTCTCATTGACTAACAATATCATGGTATGAATATTCAATAGAATGCTATTGTTAATCAATGACATAGATGGCTCTACCTGTTATACGGCTGACAGAGTTATCTACCTTTTTAGCCACTGGCGATCCCCTTTTTAGCCACTGGCGATCCCCTTTTTAGCCACTGGCGATCCCCATTAAACAAATCGACTAAACACAGTGTCTATACCACTGGGAGGAAATAACAATAATTTTAAGATTGTAACCACATCTTAAAAGGACAAAATCCTTTAAATATATCTATCACCTCTACATAAACCTGTTAAATAAAACAAACTTCTCTTACATCTGATTCTTCAAAGGTGTAAAATCCCTTTCTGATTTTCTTTTCATCTACATCACAGAACATGGCCACCTACAGGCAGTAATATAAGAGCGGATATATAACTCTGTTTGACCTTGATCAAAAATGGCATTATCCTTTTACCATTGAACATAATATGGAAAGGTTCATGAAGCCACGTTCACACGGCTTGTTATATCAACGCATCAAATTTGACTTGTAGCTATAAATGCTGTATGTTTTGAGTTGAATGTGATCCAAATATTACATGTACTCATTACTTTGAACTATAGCGGCTTGCAAGTCTGTTTTTTTTTTTTTCTGTAGTCCTTGTGTTATATGCAATATAGATTTTTCCTTTTAAATAAACCTGAATGAAACTGAACTGTTTTAAGCGCATTTTAGCCACCACGATGAAACTAGGCAGTATGAAAGGTAAGAAACTCCTTAATTCAGATGCTACAATTGAATTGGTTGAAGCTGTTGACTAGTTTAAAGAATATAGCCAGTCTTATTTCGATCAACCCCCATTCAGCTGATTGCATTTAACTACATGTTAAATAACATTGGATTTTGGTTAACAAATTTTGTGAAATGGTCCAACCTTCCTTGTTATGAGCTCTTCCATGGCGTTTAGGGAATGGATTCAGTTGGTGTTACAGTTAAATAATTGAATCGTCCAGGAGCCGGCTGCTTGAAGCACTTTTAAATCTAAACCGCTATTAGATGCCACACCATGTTGAAGGTCCGTCTCTAACCCGATTTAATCTGGTGTCGCCTATCCAGCAACTGGTCCCTCCTAGGTATTTATATCGATCTCCAATACATTTATGGTTGCCGAGATAACAGGAGTCAGTTGTTAAGACAGGTACCTACATGCTTTCCAACCAGATTCCCAGGTTGTGATTGGTCAACCACTTGCTGTATGATTTCATCATATCTACATCTAGTGAGTACAAAATATCAGGGGGATAATTCTGATTGCTCTTCATTGGTCCCCTATGACACCTTTACACTACAGGTGGCAGTGACTAATCAGCTCATACCTTTTACTTGATGTTTCTGTCTCCAATTAAAATTGGTCTTTGGTAGACCAGGGAGGTAACTGAACTTGATATGACGAAATCTAAATTACCTTTTTTCTATTCTCATCTGACAAGGATCTGTAAAGTTTCTTCCCTTGTTTTCCAGCATTCCATATTGTGAAGTTTGTCCATTTTGAAAGAACCATCTTCTCTAAGAACTTAACCCTCAGGTCCCAGATTGTGTTTCTACAATATAGCGAATAGTTGTCATAAAAATGTTGTTTCTCAAAACAGAAGAGAAGAGTAAAACTTTTAGAAGTTGGGACAGAGAAATCGGCTTCACCACATGGGGCCTTACATGTTATTTCTATGAGACTGTCCCAAAGTTAGAGTGTCCCAACTGCTAGAAGTTTTAAGATAATTCGTTTTGTTTCGTTGGTATTTCCCTCATATGATGACTTTACATTATCATTTATTGTCGGAGCACTATGAAGATGAGGATATAATATATCTGAGTTATTAATTAGTATGACTTACTCGTGAACAGAGAATGTAGTGGCTTGAGGATGGTATCTGTACATGAGTAGTCTCCCCTCAACCAAAATGAGACGGCCTCTGATCTCCAAGTGGCGATAAAAAAACATCAGGTCCTCTGGTGTGCCCTGAAACAATATTTAATGACTCAAAGCCAACAATAGAGCTGTCTTTACACAATATCCGATTACCTGCAAGATTTGGAATTGAAGTTTTATTTTCAGCGAATAAAGCATTTAATTATTTTTGAATTGCGTTCTGTCGAAAACAGGAAACAAAGCCAGAATAAATATCATATTTTACTTCATACAGGGATTAATATATAAACAATCAAAAGCATTTCCCTACAACATTATGTTCATTTGTGAGTCAGCTGGAATAAGACTCAAATAACCTAAAACCATAAATTTTATAAAATAGTATTGTGTAAAGAATAAAACAAAATATTATTAACCTTGCCTGTCTCTTGAAATCCTCCCACCTTCAGGTAAACATCTCTAGCACAGAACCAGGTAGGCATGATTAGAGTGGGACCATGAGATGTGTACACCTGGGAAGAGTAGACATTTATAATATGCATAATGTCTGATCTCAAATTTATTTCACTTATAAGATTGAGACTCGTACCTACACCACAATTATAAATATATTCGAGAAGTCGACCAAAATTTCCCTGTAAGCCAATGAAATGTGTTTAATATACGATGGGGTTTAATGTCTTACCCAAGGGTATGTCCCGTATATGATTATAGATTGTCCATTCACACTTGACCTGGTTTCAATAAGATAGAAAATCATGAGGAAACCTTGTTTTAAAAAATACCCACCCGACTGATTGGTGTTTAATGTTTTACTAAAGGATATTTCACTTATATGATGATACACTGTTCAATGCTTAAATACGATGGATAACTGAAGAAAAAACCCTTGTTAAAACCAACCCTACCATCCACAGAGCCACAACGTGTCTCCCTCATATTCCTGATGGTCGCAAGACGGACTCAATCTGTCAGAAAACCAGGTGGAGACCTCGCTTAACAACCACTACAATGTATTTAGTCAAAAGAAACATCAGGAGGAACTTTCCTCGACTCCCCATACTACATGAAGCTATTAAAAACAGTGAAATAAGCTTAAGTCAATAAACACCAGGCAGAGAACAGTAGATATCAGCAATGCTCAGCCACAAGCTTCCGTCCTTCCAATGGTTACAAACCTGTGTATATAGCTGTTCGGGTGTGAGGTTATTTGCCCACATGGTGTATCGTGCAGTTGAGCCTTCAGGTTCACGATGAAATCTACATCCAATTAACTAAACAACAGAAAATACATTTATTTAAATATCAAAATTAAATGTCTGAAAACCATTATCATGTTCTGCGGCCATGATTACGCCATGGCTATACAATGTACCTGATCTAATGCAGACTATTTGAATTGATACTCGACAATTTGTGTGAATATAATTTCTATAAATTAGATCTATAAATGAAAGTCCATACAAATTATAGTTACATTCTTAAAATACTTTCCTAGGATATAATGGCTGTGTGATCATCTGCTTGGACAGTTCCGACAAACCAAAAAGAGATGGGAAGCATGTTGATATAAACTTACGGCTTCTGGGTGATCGCAAGCAGCGTCATACTGGCGGCTGATACGGTCTTCATTCATCACATCATCCTACAAAACAGGAGCAGTCGTTTACAGTGTAAACAGTTTTCTTTACGTCCAAATTATAATTAAAATTAATTTTTTGTAGATTATATTGGAAAACTAAAAAAAATTAATGAAAACACGTATTAAAATTTAAATAACAATGAAAGAAGTTATGGAGCACAGGAAATTGACTGGTAAGTTTAGGTTCAGCACATTTTGGTTATTTTATTAATTAAACTCGGAAATAAACTTCTATGACGCAGACATTATAGTGCAGACGGACACAGACTTGCTCCTGGAATACATTCAGGACATTCAGATATATTGGAATAAATAAAGAACATCCCCCTTCTCATCTATCCGGCATGTGCTGGAGTCTGAAAACTCCTGTCCACCCTGCGTTAGCAAACTATTAAAACTTCATCAAAAATTTGTCTCGAAAAAAAAAAAGAAGATAAATAGCTAGACATATATGTGTTTATCATAGATAGGTATGACGTTGAGACTTGATTTCATCAATGATTTTTTATGGATACTGCTGTGCCCTAAAATATTTTATGTTACATATTGTATTGGGATAGAACAAGATCTGTGAAGCTCTATTTCTGCCATAAAATTATATCAAAATCTTTGTATTCATCACATAACTAACTGTATGTTGTGAATATTTTTTTTATAGTGTATACATGTACATTTTCATTGCAGATATTAAAGGATAATATAGCTTGCCTACGCTGGGATGCGAACACATGCACTTGACTAGTAGGAGCACAGTTCTTACCGACTCAGCTAAATATATATGTATGATGTATCTACACTTATTATATGACTTATTTATATAAATAATTTACAATGAAATAAATATAAACCAAAGAACCAATCAAAAATACAGCGAACGAAAAACAAATTTTAAAAATTGTTGAAAGGCTTTAAATCTGAATAAACACACTTACAGCATCTAGGAAACACAGGAAGTTCCCAGAGCTTTGATTAACAGCACAGTTCTTCGCAAAACCCACTGAAACAAAGTAAAAAACACAATAATTTACACAAAACACTCACATGTCCCATTGTGCTGCCCAGTGGTGCAACCCTCTATAATATCTACAGTTGGACAACACTATGTCATTAATTATGCTACATGAATCTGTTTTGTCTTTTTTTCCTTTTGAATGAATGAACTTAATTGAATTGAAAGGTGTACATACCCCCTTTAGGAGCCCCAGATAGATTCTCACTGACAGTTACAGAGATTCCTCTTTTCTCTAATTTCAACCTCCATCTCTCCAATAGACCACCAGACGAGTCCTAGCACAACAAGAAAAAGAATTTTAACATAATTATTAATTTGATTTCAACCAATAGCTGTTCCGAAGTAAAAATAGATATCAAATGAAATATAAGTTACAAATCATCTCAGAACTAATTCCTTATCTCTGTGTAAAACAATATATGGCCAAGTCTCTAGACAACTTAAATTTTGATGTCGTTGAACTAAGAAAAGATGAATTTTTTTGCTTGATAAGAGTTTTATGCCATGGTTATTTCAACCTCACAACAATTAACACAAGATAAATTGAACTGATTATTTACATTTCAACAAACTCTTGTAAAAATGAGCTTAACTACTGAGCAGCTCTCAAATTGATAAACTGCTAAGTATCAAATTATACTGATTGTTCATCTGTTTGTTGATTTTGGTATAAAACTCATATAGAGGGTGCCAGCCTAATGGATGAAGGAAATGGACATGAGAAACACAGGACATCATATATGGTACTCCCTGTAATCATCGGCTATATTCAAATCCTTTCTTTAAATCCCCTCATAAAGGACTGTCCATTTCTTGAGGATTATCAGAACAGGGTTTACTTTTAAACATCCAATTCAAATCCTCAATTAGACGATTCTAGTCTTAATATTCATATAGACTTTTAATGGTTACTGACTTAGTTGTTGTCCAGACAGCCGCTGCCTTAGATACGACATAAACAACTGCACTGGAACACCCCAAATGACCTCACCTAATGCACAAAGTTCACTGTTACCCTTTTCTGGACATCCTCATAAAATCACCTAGTTTTGTCA
>JAVFBX010054474.1:0-17202 GCA_034783855.1 Mopalia kennerleyi | reverse complement strand
GGGGGGGATGTGATGAATCAAAGAACTATATATTAAGCAAGGCGGTGCCGTAAGGGGATGACTAGTGTGAACTGGAACGACATGCATGTGAGCATGCTGTAATGCTTTGTAAGTCTTCAGTATAATATAACCATTGGTAGTTCATCTCCTCCCATACTATGTGTTGTCTCCATCATTAGTCATCTAAGACTATCCCTAAGACGGCAAGCACCTGGTGGTCATCACGTAACTCTGGCACATTACTGAGTAATGGCCAACTGAAGTGTGGATTATATTATAACGAGTAGGCACCATAAAGATGTCGATCCGCGAAATAACCGCTCAATATAGTGATCAGGCTGCCACATGACTTGACTCTCCAATCGTCAGTGTCGTTTGTGTTTACCTTGGTGTACAAGATGGCCGTGCCACATCACTTTGCACGACAGAAGGCATTAAGTGTCTTATTCATCCGAGAAATTAAGGTCAAGGCGATTAAAGTCCCACACATGGCGTATGTTTGATTAGGTGTTGAACTCTTAACAACTTGATATCTTGTGTCAACAAACAAAACAATGTCTGATGCGATAATCTTTTTCATACTTCTTATTAGGCTGGTTCAAATGGTGGTTCGATTATTTCCAGAGGGAAAATCAACAAACCTTAGTAGCAATGAAAGGAAACACAAGACCAATGCTTTGTATTACTTAAATATCTCTGGACTGGTTTAACCGTCGCCGAAGTGAGATTTAATGTTATAAGAACACAGTACAATCTGTTTCACTGTCTATCAATAGACTCTCGCCGAAATGCGGAAGTTATTCAAACTGCAACTTTAAAATGATGAATTTTAATATTTGAGCTGATTTCCCCATGTTAATTTAATGGGTAAATTTTCCGTTTTGAAATAGCCGATTTTACTCAAACCGCGAAACCGTCGCAGAGTTAACCTATAAAATATAATAGATCATGCAGGTCAGAAACTATACGCAAATTTTGGAAAATCCTTCTAATGCGGAAATATTTGTAAACCGACAAAAACAATAATAATTCTTTTACAAAATAATATTTTAAAATCATTATAATTACAAAACTATTTGTCACTTTTATGTGAGTATTTTACGTCCCGATAGTGTGAAAGGTAAAGATTACGAATTGTGTAAATGCGCATAAAACAAATCGATGTCCTTTGGTGCATTTGTTTAGCGCATATAGGGTGTTGTCCTTTTGCTGACAAAACTGAGAATATATATTTCAGGATTATGTCCTGTCGGAACTCATCAGTGAACATCAAAGAACTCTATTCAGCTTTCAATAGAACAGCGGGATAATCTAGCACAGTCGCCTGTCCCGATCAACGAGTTGTTACTCCTTCTGCTATACCTCCATGCATAAATCGACAAAGATACTGGCAGTTATTTCATTTAGTCAATTCTGGGATGACAATATACTGTAATGCTAGGTCAATCTGAAATATGCACTCTAACCTTCTTACCACGTCGAGACATCGACAATAAGGAACACTATCACTAATACACGTACGGCAAGGCTATCACTAATGCTGACACGACAGGGTTAAACCGGTTTCCTCTCACACTATCACTAATGCAGACACGACAGGGTTTCCTATCACACTATCACTAATGCAGTGTGCCTTTTCTTATGGTATTAAATATAATTTTTTAACTTTTATAATTCAATACTTAACCGACGGGATCTAGAAAAGGATATTCAACTCTGCACAATACGTGTGTATTAGATCCACTTATTGACCACTTCGAAGCAAAGAAGGACAAATTTGATAGTTATGGTGATAGTGTCTCGCGTGCTTGGCTTTGGATTAAACTTGCGAATCGTGGCATTACTGGGGAAATATTTATCGTTATTTTCCGTTCAACCGGCGTTCGACAAGGAAATAAATTGTATGCTCTTTTGTTTCCCTTAGTCCTTAATGACCTTGAAAAACATTTATGTTAACGTGTTAACGGTGTATCCTTTGTCAGTGACAATGACTTAACTGGCATCCAAATTTCGGTCAATGTTTTGCTATATGCTGATGAAGCTGTTGATGTATCAATTTACCATCATGATTTACAAATCTTCCTGAACGCATTTATAGAATATTGCAACACGTGGAAGTAAGCCGCCAATAAAGACAAAGCGAAAACTGTTATATTAGGAATTCAAACCATAAAGTGTACAGTATTTTCGTTATTTTTGGATAACACTTTCTTCGTTTGAACAGAAAATTTTGCAGGTTGAGACCCGTCCGGGAATCGAACCCACGACCCTAAGAGTTAGGCACCGAATCGCCAGCAGTAAATGCCGGCCACCTAGACCACTCGGCCACCAGGCCTTCTATTTCTAAAGACACAAAAATTATTCATCTGGTTCGACATGTTTGGTCAACCCTGTTTAATGTTTAAATCGGTTGCTATCAAGAATGGTTTTGAATTTAATAGACACGGTCCAGGCCATCCGTTTCACCATTGACCTAAACATTTAGATATAGGACAAGAAACAGGTTTTGGAAGTTTGTAATTTGACCAAATGGAGTTGGGAAATCCGTGGTCTTTACTAAAATCTACACACTCCTAACAAAAGCAAGCCAAAACGAATGTTCCCGAATACGGTGTTTATCTACATGCCATGAACATTATGTATTTACTAAAGGATATTTCGCTGATGAAAGCTGATAACTAAACACATTTCTCACAATGTATCCTATCACATCATGCTAAATGAACGAATATATCACATCTTATACTCTGTACATCCATTTCCCACATATTTCAAACATTTGGGCATGAAATTGAAAATGAGTGAATTTTCAGTCGGCCTTTTTATTGAACGTACTTTCTGACCAATTTCCGCTTCAGAAAACATTGGACTTTAAGCAGGCTTGATAGACTTATTCAGCTTTTATACAGCTGAGACAAATTGTTCCCTGCATATCTATTGTTGGAAACCAATCAATGGGACAGCTCATTGTGATAAATCCCCCTTCATCAAACATGTCCGGGAAAGATCGTGTTCTGAGAGTATTTGTAGAGTAGAAATGAATGGCGTTTCGCGGCAACACACTGCCTTGGTTAAGTATCTCTTTAAACGTTTTATCGTGGAATTCTGAAATAGAATAACGCAAGTGCTCTAGGGCCAACAACTTAAAAATACCTCATATACTCAGTCCTTTTGCGAATCAAAAACAAATTCATGCAAAGCTGGAGAGTTTAGTGAGAAATTACGACAAGTAATGTTATTACTTGTTTTTAATTAGATCCTGAACACATTAAAATTGAATTAGGTAGATAGACTAGTGAGGAAAACTAAAGGTCCTGGTTAGAACGACCATACACAACAGTTATGAGAACTCTGATTTTGAGTTTGTTTATAGCCTTCATATTTGTGCCAGTGAAAATAAGGTATATAAGTTGTATGGTAAACTTTTAATGTCACATCATCGTTTCTATCTATATAGCATTTCCTTTCATTTCAAGTTAAATTTTGGGTTATTGCTAAAGAGAATACTGTTTAATGATGATTATCATGCATATTCATCGAATACTAGTCAATGCCATGGAGAAGAACAGGATATTGCTTGAAAGGGTAATTTGCAGAGGAGAAATGAATGGCGTTTCGCTGCAACACACTGCCTTGGTTAAGTATCTCTTTAAACGTTTTATTGTGGAATTTTAAAATAGAAAAGCGCCAGAGCTCTGGGGATATCGAAACAACTTACAAACACTTTATATACTCAGTCATTTTGCCAATTAAAACACTAGTGCAAGGTTTGATGGAGGGATGATTGAGGAAAATGAATGAATAATTTTGTTACTTGTTTTTAATTAGATCTTTAAGACATTAAATTTAATTCGGTACATAGGAGAAGAAAACAAAATTTTCTGATTAGACCGACCATACACAAGAGTAATGGGAACTCGGGTGCTGAGTTTGTGGAAATCCTTCATATTTGTGCTAGTGACAATATGGTATCTAAATTGTATAGTGAACTTTTTACGTCGGATCGTTTTTATCTAGTCTATAGAGCATTCACTTTCATTAAATGCATATTCACAAATTAATTTCATTTAAAGCGAAATTGTGAGTTATTGCTAACGAGAATACTGTTTAATGTTGATTATCATGCATATCTATCGAATAATATAGTCAATGCTATCAAGACGAACAGGATATTGCATGGAAGGGGCACCATACAGTTAAGAAGTTATCAAATGTGCTATGAAAGCTATTCGCACATTCACACCCACTGTTGACAGCGTGTCTATTCAAAGTCACTCCATATTCTTTTTAGTTTTTTACCCCTTTAAATAAATTATTTCCGTTGAATTTCTCACACATTGTCCGACTTAAAACATGATACTACATCTATTAAATAAGGATTTCGGAAGAATTTATGTTTAATCAAAAGCATACAGGATTACTTTTCTTTTGGATACACAAGGGATGCTCAGCAGGTTTTGGAGACGCTTCTTTGTGTTAGGCGGACTCGGTTCCGTGTGGTTTTGACATCTTCCCAGAGCCTATTGTTGAAATCGATACGCGGAAAGTATCTTGCTGGTGAATCGAAGGGAAGTTTAATATCGTTGTCGCCATCCTGAATTCAGGCAATGTGTTGAAAAGACATGGGTATTTCTCACCCAAATATTATACAGGAGCAAATTAACCTCGTTTACGTACAATTCAACCTTTAAACCAGATGAACATCAAAACTGTGAAAGATATCGCAGGTCATACATGAAAATAAAACATTATGAAAACCAAAATGATAGACTGTTTGTTAATTCGTTCGATTTTGGGTTTAACGCCGGATTTCAGTTTATTTCACAAATATGACGGCGTGCTTGCCCAGTGAAGGAAACTACCCCCGACACCTCTGACAACTAGCGCAGGCTATACTAGACATAGTACAAAAACATCATCAACAGATCGGCTTCATATTGTCCAAAAACAAAGAAAGTCTGTTGATAATTCTGAAGTATTTCATATAGACGTATAAAAGTTCACGGCTGGTTGTGAAATTGATTTGAGTCCAAAGTAAACTAAAATGAATATAATCAAATGTTCTGTGTTGTGGTATTTGTGGAGGGTCCATCACCTCATAGAAAAAATCCACAGCAAGAAAATCCTACTGATCGTATTAACGAAACTAAAATCTACGAGGCTTCGGAGATTAGGTGATTAATGTGTGCAAGAACCTTCGGAAGCATTTAAACTCGGTCAAATGGGCATTGTGGGCATTGAACTTTTTAAAAGCCTTTCTTGAAAGTGGCCTTTTAAGTATTACCGGCAAAGCTTTATCGATTCTTTACTATTTTTTCAGGTAATCGTCGGACAACATGTTAACATGTTTGTCCAGATCAAGTCTAAACCTGTCACAAAACGGAATAACTGTTAAACTCATTTAAGAACCAGGGCAAAGTGTCTTACTCGTCATACTCTTGGTAACAATAAAATTTTACTTTGAGTTAGAAAGTAAACATTGAGGATATCTCAGCTAGTTCGCGAAAGTTTGCGGACCGAGCCCAGCGAGAGAACAACACCCACTCTCGTATCCAATGGGACTAGAATCTGAACAATCTGAAAAATCCCTATACTCATTTTTCTTGGTCCAGAATAAGACGTTTACCAAAAATTAATTCTGGTCTGCCCGAAACATCTGTGCAATCATAGCAAACATAATGTGTAGCTAAATGTAAGATTACTCTGTTGCGCGCAATTAACTCCTGGTATGGAATTAGATAAAACCCTTTCTTGCGTGATTGTTATTTTCGATAATAGGTTTTGGACAAGCTTTACAGGCGTATCAGTTAGTAAGACCGAGTCGAAATTCGTTCATCTCAGCTAATAATACATTTCTTTACGCGTATTGAAAGACATGGATAGCTCTGTCCCAATCAATCGATAAGCAGTCTATTATGATTAATCGCCTGTCATCAATGCACCCTTTGAAAACTTTATGTTTTTACCAGAGACTGGCGGCTACACGCTGTGTTGGTCAGAATCAATGCGGCTAGACACAAGCCGTTCAGGTGCTCACCATAGGCTTAAAGCAATACACGTTTAAGATCGCTCGTTTTATATGGATCTGTGGATCTAAGACAAGATCGCATACAACACGGCCGTTACATTTTAGATACTGTGCTTGAATGTGGCGGGGAAGAATCCCATCGTCCAAATACATGGTGTATCTACTCGTAAAACAATGAGTATAGCTTTGGTACCAAAGCCGATGAATCGCAGCAAATTAAAATAAGCCTCAGCCAATTATAAAATACATTGCTCAATCAAGCTGAAGCAGTTTTTTCGGCATATCAGCAAAAAAAACAAAAAAAAACGGAAATGATACAAGATTAAACATCAACGAAATACAGAATCTATGAATCCGTACGCTCATGCTAAAATTGTACAGCTATGTTATAATTAATGTTAAGTGAAACCCTGTACGGATAGACAAAAACACATCCACATAGAACTGATATTGACGCGGACATCCAGACAATAAATCCGTCAATTTTAATAAGTGATGGAGTACTAACATAATAAAGCATATATAAAATGAAAGTATTGACTTACATTATGTTTCAATTTCAGCTTTCCCCACTACCGTCAACGTCAGCCTGTATATCAACAGTTTTGATTCAGTCAGCGAGGCAAACATGGTAGGTCCTTATCTCTACCTATTACTTAAGTATCTCGGCTGACCTTACTTCTTCCTGGAATTGAAAAAAATATTTATACCAAAACAGTTATTTTTTGTATGAAGGTGGAACTTTATATTCAGAATAATTGACCATTGGGCTTTCAATAGTTGATGGAATCGCCACAAACAACTGGATTTGGTTAGAATACAGATGTCTTAACTTTGAAATGATGATTGATTGATTGATTGGTGGTTTACGCGTGCTTAAGGGTTTTTCACTTATATGACGGCGGTGCATTTCAACAATAATTGACACTAGCACAACCAATATGTAAAGCGTTTCCATAATGTTGGAATGTTAATTTTCCTCCAGTGCTAAGTAAAGACAGTCTTGCCACTCTTCGAACGAACTGTCCTTAGCCAAAGGGCTAGAAATTATGAAGATCAACATAAAATTTCGTGGAAATCAAAGTATACATAGCTTTGCGGCGCCTAATATGTCCTCTTCATTCTCATTTCAGGACTTCTCAATAAACTTTTTAATCAACCAGACTTGGGAAGACAAAAGGCTCAAATTCAGCGAGCCTCTTCAGAAGATAACCTTTCTAGAATTAGACGCCAAATCCATGGATGATGTTTGGGTGCCAGACCTCTACTTCTCAAACGAGAAGAAAGCTGCATTCCATGATATAACCGTGCCTAATAAACTTATGCATTTATATGAAAATGGAACCATTGTATATAGCTCTAGGTAAGATACAAATCAAAAGGTACATTTTTAGGAAATGTAGCGTTTCGAAAATAGCTGTTCTACCAATTCTAACAGTGTTTACGTTATTTTGGGATAACACAGTTTTTAGTTTCAACAGATTCTAGTTCATACAATTTTGTAGAGTGAAACCCGTCCAGACATCTAAACACAACTCACAGTTAGGCACCAAAACGCCATCCGTAAATGCCGGTCACTTAGCTCACTCAGCCACCCGGCCTGCTACTGATAGTAGAAGGCCGGAAGCTGTGTCATACTTTTATAATTATACGGTCGGATGGCTGTATGTTTTAGGTGACCGGCATTTACTGCTGGCAATTCGGTGCCAAACTCGGAGGGTCGTGGGTTCGATTCCGAGGGGTTCCAATATGCACAATTTTCTTAACTAAAATCTGTTGGAACTGAAAAAAAGCGTTATCCCAAAATAACAAAACACTATTAATATTCACTTTCTTAAATACACGAACATCGTTCTGGCAATACTAACTAACGTATTTGTATTAAAACGGCAGCAATCTAAACAGCTCTAAGCAAGATAAAAACAACATACATTTTAAAACACTTGCGAACCTTTTTTTTTTTAGTCTACTTGCAACTTAAGACAAAGTGTCTCGACTATAATTATATTATTTATATTGTAGATTATTTTTTGTCAATCCTTGCCTATCTTTCAATATAAAATATTACATATGCAGGTAAGATGTTGTTAGTATCGGATTGTCTTCTTCATTCAGTGAATTTGTTTATAGTGTATACCTATTACTTTCAGAATAACCATGTCGGCGACATGCCATATGCGGTTACATAAATATCCCCTGGATTCACAGAGATGCCCGATATTTATTAAAAGTTGTAAGTATCAGAATTATCTCAATTCATATATATTTCTAAAAGCTACCATTATACATTCTGCTGACATCAACATACATTTCACCATGTTAAATGTTACAAGTGTGGCGTTACAGTCTGGTACACTCATAGAAATAACGGATTTTGAGGTGTTTTCTTAGAAAAGAGATGGTCCATCACGACCAAAGTGGTGCTTTGATATAAAGAGAAAGGGAGAAATACTTGGAACCGTTGCTATGAGGGTTCCGTACTGAACCATAAAGGGTTCCACCAGAGCCATGGCTGAATAACCATAAAGGATTCCATTAGCGCCATATTTGACAAAAACATTCATGTTAGTAGTTGGCACTCCATACATGTATCAATACTTTGAGTATAAAGCTCGATGAATTTTTATTTTCAGTTACATACACAGAAGAAAATGTGATATTACATTGGAAATGTGAGGATTGTGTTAAGGTAGACCCCGATTCCGAGCTGCCTCAATTTGAACTCACCAACGTCTCTCTAAAGGATTGCACCCATTATTCACCAGGTAAACTATAAGCCGTGTTTAATACTATCGTTGGCGAATAAGCTTTTACCAAGTTAGTTCTGTGAAATTATGTGAGACATATAAAATATGAACTGTTTGTTGTTTTGGGTTTAACATCATATTTAAAGTTATTTCACTAGCCTTTCTGTCTATCTTATTACATAAGTAAGAAAGTGAATCTCATTCTTGCAATATTTAAATTTGCAGAAATATTTAATTTGAAGCGGTGGGTTAGAAGGTATCAGTAATCAATACAATTGGGATACAGCGACGCCTAAAACTGTCACATAGGTGACAGAAAATGTCAAGAAGGCTTTACCTTTATACCGTTATAAAAAAAATGGCATGGCTCTGGTGGAACCCTTTTTGGAACCCTCACAGCAGCTGTTCCAAGTATTTGTCCATGTCTTTTTATGCCAAAAACCCGTTTGTGTAGTACTGGTTCCATATAGAATGATACTCTTGCCTAAATAACCCTGAAAGAACCATTATTTCTAAGAATGTAGGCCATTCATTTAAGTGTTGTTAAAACACTTTTGTAAAACATTGTATCGTTATGGTTGCAGATGCTTTCACATGTCTGGAGGCCTCTTTTGGACTGGTACGCCATGTTGGATATTACGTTATACAGATCTACATACCGTGTGTGTTAATAGTCATGTTATCTTGGGTATCCTTCTGGTTGGATATAGATTCAGTGCCCGCCAGGATATCGTTAGGTATACTCACAGTCTTAACAATGACCACGCAAAATGACGGAGCACAAGGGTCCTTACCTAAAGTCTCCTACATAAAGGCCATAGATGTATGGTCCTCATTGTGCCTATTCTTTGTGTTCGCCGCGCTCTTAGAATACTCAATCGTCAACTATTTATCGAGAAGACAAATAAAAGTTTACACAAATCGAAGTCGGCACGAAGAAAATGGAATAGATACGTGTTTCAACATAAAGCGTCGAACGGGAACCTGGGTAAGTTAAGGAAACTCTTATCTGTTTTTGTATTTAAAACATTGGGAAGATTATAACAATGTAATCTTTTGCCAATTCGTGAGCTATGCTTTTTTTATTTTAATTAGTGTTAGTCAATTTAAAGGTCTGTTTTATAAAGATACCAGACGTGCGATACAAAAAATACCAAAAACAAAGCGGAGAGTTGGGGAGTGGGCCTTATTGTTGCCCTGGTGCGGGGCAACATGAAGCCGACCTGTTTATGCTTCATTTGCATTATGTCCTGTGTTAGTCCGGTCTTGCCTTTCTTTGTTGTCAGTGGCGTCGAGGGTGGTTTCTTTCACCAATTGGCTTGGCACGCCATCATGTGAGTGAAATAACCTTAAGTACGGTGTTATTAAACAAATTAAACAAAAAAACAGACAAGCCAAATCATCACTAGTAGATCACAGAATAGTAGATGGGTTGTTAATGTGCATATGAAACGATCGATTTATTATTTTTGAGGTAACATGAATCGGGCTCCATAAAAAGTCATTGCAACAAAATCAATCTTTTCCGTTTCCCTATTTCCAATACATTATTAAATCGGAGTTTTACACAAACAACGGTTTTCGTTGCCATGGTAATCAATTGTTTAAAATATATGTCGTGCTTTACTCACTAAAGTTTTTCAAATTAGTTTTTTAAGTAATAACTTCTGGTTTATAGCGTGTTAAGGTTTGAGCAGGGAAACCAGCACATATGAAAGCAGACTATAATTTAATACAGGATACACTACATCGATATAAACCAGAAGTTGTTGCCAATACACCATTGTTCATCGCAAAATAGGTATTGTCTCTGAAAATAATTTAGTTGGTATACGCCAACTGTTTTTGAAGTATTGGATGCAATCATGTCAACTAAACAATTCATATCAAACATTGTAGACATTTTTCAAAACACTTTCGCATCTAATGGATGCGTTGGTGTCAATTATTGCTGCAATACACCGCCGTCGTCTAAGTGAAAAACCCTTGAGCACGGCGTAACACTCCAATCAATCAATCAATCAATAATCAATGGAGATATTTTTTGGACTGATATTATAACATTTAAAGACGAAACCACAGGAGTTGTCTTTCTTATCTGTGGTCATTATTTCTGTTTTATCGCAGGATACCTGTGACGAAGAGAAAAAGACTTATGTTAGGATGCCGGACACAGTATCACGAAAGAGAGCTATTTTTATCGACTCGGTTTCTCGAGTGGCATTTCCGGTGACATTTATGCTCTTGATAATAATGTATTGGTTGTTTTATACGTACTGGATGCGAGACTGAGTCGGTTATTGGAATATTTTGTTTACGTATTGACGACAGACTTACTTTTAATGCCAAGTTCTTTCATGCATGTTAGACACCTTTTATTCTTACTTCAACTAAGCGTTCTTCATATTGAAGAATAATTGTGAGAGGTTTTCCAGCAACTTTATTATTCCTTGTGAGTGTTTCGTAATCCTAGTAACAGAGTTCATGCTACAGCAATATGGAAAGGATTGGTACTTCTGGTCACATGCCACCGTTCTATGATTGTAAATAAATTCCAGAAGAGGTTTATGGTGATACCCGAACGTACAAAGATGCACGTTTTGTGGAGTTGGAAATGGATTTTTTTCCTAATACAGACTGTTAGGTTAGGAGTTAGTACGGCAAAGAAGGGATTAAGATGATTTAGACAGCCTCTTCTCTGATTGATGCACTATGTGTATGACTTAATCAAGCTTACATTACTGCACCTTGCAATCCGTTATATGTATACCACACAGGATTAGTACCCGGATGACAACAAATGGCATTCTTATACAGGGGATTTGTGCATCCTCTAGCTAAATGAAGTGAAGTGTTAGACAGAAACGATATTTGGAAGAGATTTAGAAAGAAATATATTATATACATCATACGAACGCAACATGTGTAGTGTGGAATGGTGTGTTAAGAGGCATATATGAGAAGTGATTTAGTCTGACCAACCTTTGAAGCCATAACACAAGTTTGAACCGAAAATGAACACAATTAATGACTGATTGTGACTGATTAATTTTAACATCTTAAAGCCTGGATACATTCTTTGTGTTTGTCGGTGAATGTGTATCTTCGTGACGAGTGTTCCTAAGAGCCAACACTTAGGAGAGGAAAATTTATCCAGAAATAAAAATTTACTCAAGGTTTGTCTGGGGAATATTGGATTGGTCAAAAAGCACGAAGACTACTCAGTGAAAGTACTTGACTCGACGAAATGTCCCAATGTAATGATAGTTGGGTTCAGGGACAGGAAAACCTTTAGTCAACCGAACAATCCCCAAGCATGCTGGGAAATAAACCGTTACGTAATTCCAGAGATTTTGTAGATCCTCCTCAGTAGTTGAAATGAGGCAGTGGTTTATTGCGCTGAAGTCAGGAAAGTGTAATTGAACCAGCCGTGTAGCAATTACACCTCACAAGTAATGTTTACACCTGTTTATCCATGAAGGTTATAATGTCTGGCACAAGGGAATATAGGTCACAGGTCAGAGAATGAACTCTTAACGAGTGACAGATTTTTACTCTCTGTGATAAATGGGATATATGTGTAATTATTTGCACACCACCATTGCACTTTAATATTGATGTCAACATTTGTGTGATGCCCGGTTGTTTGAGAACAAAGTTGTTTCGATTTTATATATTCTAGGGGGAGGATCTTTTGAATTTAATTTGTTTAAGGACATTCGCATTTATACAGGTATTAACTCACACAAATTTTGCCTTCTTAATTTATAGGTAACTAAATCTAATCTTTAAAAGTCTTGATAATATATCCCGATGTTAATAATGAAAATAACATCAAATGAGTTATACATTTATTGTGCCAAATAGATCATTTTCAATTTAAACATTATCCCTGTTTCCTTTGTTCACCTGTGATGTTTGTGTTATTAATAAGTTCAAAGCATGGTTTGAAGGGTCATATTCAAAGCTAGTGGTCTTTACAACACTTGCAGACCTTGCTTCTCAACCGAGTGTATACCAAAAGACAGCCTAGAATCTTGATAAAGGGCTTTCTCACGGTACGATTTGAAGTAACGACGTATGGGCATTTCCCTTATTTGCAGTGTTTTGATTGGTCTAGAAAAAAGTCGACCAATCCAAACTATCAAATAAGGGAAATCCCTTGAAGTCGGTACTACAAATCGCATCGTGAGATTGCCCTTTAAAGGAAAACGCAAGCGATTTTACAGTGTGTTTTGGTTGTTTTGTAATAGTATTTTAGTAACATAACAGTCCACAGATTAAGAAACTAAATAATATTACGCCAGTAATTATAATTTTACAAACCGGAAGTGACGTACGTAACACCTTTAACACCAATCAACTGGATCGTCACTGGGGGACTCCAGCTAGCCTGATTCATTCAGGTGTTTGCATCTTTCCATCATCTGTTTCGATCAACATGCCCTGTAGGTGAATACATGTATTCTACTTTGATATTTACAGGTTCTGCCAATGGTTGTAATTTAGACAAACTCAGAATTCAATCCAGGGCTAGAGAAGATGAGAAATTTGGAGGCTAATCCAACACCGTTTGTGTGTCATTCAGAAAATCACTTGACATTTAAATAACGGGAATAGTTTATTATAATGGACGCTATATGCTACGCAACCTAGTTTCATTTTAAACCAAATGAGATGACATTTTGAAGCTGTATATGGATTTGTTTTAATTGACACTTGATACCAGTAACATGGAATGCCATCTCCATAAGAGTTAATTTCGGCAACTGTTGCTGATTCGCCGCGGGGAAATTTGTGTCAAATGCATAAATGAGAACTGAAATAGGAGCGTGTGAATGGCATAAGAAAAATTCTGTAGGCTATAGTGGGGATATGATTTCCCATGGATATGCTCATGGTCTACGCGTCCTTGGAGATCAAGGGCAAAGTGTACTCCACTTCTGGGAGTTCCGTGTGAATAGCACTTTAAAGATAATACAATTACCCGACTTTTGGAAACCGACCAACAATGTTATTTATCACTCTCCTGGTAGTTGCCAGTCTAAGTGGTCAGTTGGTCAGGGGGGACGAGCAGTGTCAGGTTTATATTGCTGTGATGCCAGGTTATCATTATTATCAATTTGTAACTTCAGATCAATTGTATGCAAAGGATTCATTTAGACAAATGCAATCCAATTATTGATTACATTTGTTCCTCGCGTGTCTCATTTTATACAAAAAATAAATATTCCTTCACTTTCAAAAATAACGGTTCTTTGAGGGCTTTGTAGAAGATAGGTTACTTCTATAGGAAACCATAGAAAAACGGTTCTTCGATATTAGAAAAATAAATAAATACTTGCTACATTTGAGGTAAAACGGTTCCATGCTGAACCAAAAAGGGTTCCACAAGAGCCATAAGCTCTTATGCTTTTATTTTGATTTTATTTACAATGAAGTAGTTATGTTAAGTAACAACGATTAAGTTGCGAATATTGAGAACCTACAGAAAAAAATACCATTTTATTTGTATCGATTGTGTGCCAATTCTTCGGAGTATCTGTTCCAGACTTATCATTTCGTCAATAGATCAATTCCCCAGAGCAAAGGATAAATCAATCCAATACATTAGTTCCTACATAAATTGATAAAGGTATTTTGGCTGCTAAATAACCCTATGTCACAAGCCAATTTCAGGATCTAATTACGAGATGTTCAAACATCAACCCAATTAAAGATTTAATTAATTTTCCTTCTAATTTAACTGTCGGTCGCTCTTTATTAGCAGTAAGAAATTTTCTTGAAACTTCTCCATCTCATCTCCATTAAATGGGTTTAACTACTCATCTGTTCAAATTCGCGTAAGCCGTATAGTTGTTCCGACATTTTGATCGCTTTGTATGCATTTCAATGTTTAAATTACAGCATTTAATTGTGTAATGTTTTCGCCAGAATATAGCTGAAAAACCGCTATTAAACTATGGCGTAAAACAACATTCTATACCGCCACCGGTTCTGGCCGTGCGCAAATATACATAATAAGGAACGCACCTCAGCGCTCCCAACTAGACACAAAGACCGCTTTGTTTATCGCCGTTCGAACTCCCTTCTTTTACAGACTCGCTGTGCAAGAGGGTACCAATAGTTAAAATTTATCTTAAAGACAAAACAGCCTATACTTTAAATAAACAAATTAAAATCCGTAAAAAAACTTGTGGTGTTGTGATATTTTAAATTTCAAAGAGGACGATGATCCGTTACATCCCAGTGTGCGATTGTTCATCTAAAGGTGCATTCTCACGGAGCGATTTGTAGATACGACTTCAGGGGATTCACCTTATTTGCGGCATTTTGATTGGTGGAAAACATAATACTGGCTGAGCGACCAATCAAAACGCAAGAAATGAGGGGAATCCCCCAAATTCGTAACTACAAATCGTATTGTGAGAATGCACCTTAACAAAATTCCAATAATAAAAACAAGACATGGTTGCCTCCACTTGAAACTTTGTTTTCTAAATTTTAAAGCATGTCTGCTTCACAATCGCTATAATTTTGAAGGCATCAAAATATCAGAAAAAAATGTTTCGGAAAACTTTTCTGCCATTTTTTTTGGCTCTTTTCCATCTCAGTTGAGTCTGACGGTGTAGCTGCCAGGAAGGTAACTTCCTGCTCCTGATAGGTTGGTGACAGTTTACTGTATGCAAGGGTGATTTAAGAAGAGCAGCTTTTGAAGCAGCAGGATATCTCAAATCTAAGTCTTTTTTCGGCTTAGAGTGGTGTAAACCCTCGACATCGCTCATAGTGCTGTTTTTAAGACCTCTATCGCCATTTTGACACCTCGTCAAAACCATCAATGCCTACGGAAGATTGACTTTTCACTCGGGTGTCAAACTGACGAATGACCCTAGACTCATCAATAAACTCATAAATCAATCAATCATTAATTTTGTGTATTTTTCGGACAAAATTGGATTCAATGCTTTGTCGCTGTTTGACCATACTTCGTACTTAATAGTCTTTCAATAAGCGTGATCGCAATACTATTATCATCCTTCTACTACGCTGATGGGAAAAGTTCCAGTTTCCTTTGTAACATAAGTAGATCCACATGTTAAATTGTGATTTGTAAAACTATTATTATCCGCAATAAATTTAAAATATAGTTTATACGACCTACATGTATTAGTTATAACGATTTAACAACTACATCTGTCAAGTTAATTCGCTTACCCTGGGAAAACAATATACAAAGATATGTACAGCAAGTTTTAACATTGAGTTCCCTAAGAAATGGCGAACTCTCTTGGTGAGCGTGGGAACTGGCGAGATACTAAACCAGTTTGCAAGCGAAGAAGGCGTGTGTTGAGCGAAAATTACTTGATTTCACTCTTTAATATTTCCATTTTACAACTGCTTTCAGAAATAAAAAGATTAAGGTAAAAATAAACGAATTTATTTAATTCCGTATAAAGGATTATTATAACCCAGAGAAAATGCATTTGGGTCAAAACACGATCTAATGTTGGACTAAAAAAGCATTGTTTTCGCGGATAACAAAAAATAACGAGTAAAGAGAAGGCGATCGGGACTCTTTTAGTGTCTCAAACCGCAAAGGCAGTTTTTCATTCACCGTCTTGTCAATCATGTAAATCCGTCAAAGAGATGTTAATGCTGATCAAGTTTTATTCACAATTCAGATAAGTTAATATTTTGATTATGGTTTAAGACTGCAAAAGCTGCGAAAATCAAGCAAATAGTATGTTGTAATATGTTTGGTTTATTTTTTAACAAGTCTTTAGGAGCGTGAATGGATTCAATTGTACATGTTTTTCCGCCTATTAAAGTGACATTGAATATCAATAGAGGAAAAGTTAATGCTCGCTGTTATATATTCACATTTCGTATTTGTCAAACATTTACATGTTTTTGTGGACCTTTAAAACAAACAAACAAAATCGTGAAGGAGAGAGACTCTCGTGAGCTATATAGCCCCATAGTAAGGCACATGCTCATTGACAACGGTCAAGCTCACAAGTTTTCCAGACTCTTTACGGAAACTGACGAATGAGAACCATACAAGTACCTGATTTTATGTGGATTGGGCCTGGCTAAGGCCGAGCTTTATTACCCTGTATATTGTCATCCCAGGCTTACGTCATACTTAGGTTATTCTTAAAGATGATCGAAATTATATAACTATTGTTCAGTCCACGTTTCGTTTGTGAATTGTTAGGAGATCCACATTCAGTTATCAATTCGCGAGTAGCAATGCTTTTATCATCTGCAATTATTTCTAGAATACAGTATTTGTAACCAAACAGTACATCAGCTACACCGGTCCTCTTAACTAAGGTCAGTTTGTTTGATTGTTTGTTTGTTTGTTTGATTGGTGTTTAACGTAGTACTCAAGGGTATTTCACTTATATGACGACGGAGACAAAA